>CAUZXS010004446.1:0-149762 GCA_963585895.1 Sepioteuthis lessoniana
GGGAAAAAGTGAGGAAAGTTGAGTGGGTGAATATACAACAAGGGAATCAAAGAGCGAGCCACAAGAGATGGTTAAAATGCGGTGCCGAATGTGACAGAAGGGAAATGTCTATTTGTGGGCCTGGAACTTGCTAATACGATTTGTTGACGGTAATGCCGACTACTTGGCAAAGTGCCGGTTCTGTGCAGACGACACAGGAAGTCGAGCTGATGTTGGCATACTGAAAATAAATGCACATGACGACACACACAAAAAAATCATTGGGGGGAAAAAAAAAGGAACTCTTTTTTTTTTTCTTTATGATTTGTCCCAAAACAACAGCATTATACAATGAGTCAATAGAAGAGAGGGGACGAGGAGGAGGAGGAAGAAGAGAAGTAAGACTGGGGAGTCGAGACAATGAAAATGAAAAAGGATTGTGATGATGCTGTGGTGTTGGAAGGCAGGCTGATCTAAAGAATAAAGCCTCACTGAACAAATATACAAACAGGGATTTGTATTGTTATGTTTTGTCCTTAGTTAAGTGTTCGAAGAGAGAGAGAGAGAGAGAGAGACTCACACAGATAGTGGAAGAAATGAAAAGGAGAGAGAGAGTGCAGGTAAAAGACAGAGAAAGATGAGGTGAGAGAAGAGACAGAGAGAGAAAGATGTATAGGGAAAAGTGAGAGTGAGAGAGAGATAGATGTGATGGGAGAAATCAGTGAGAGAGAGAAAGAGATGAGTGAGGGAGAGAGAGAGAGAAATGAGAAGGTAGAAGTGAGAGAGAGAGAGAGAAATGAGAAGGTAGAAGTGAGTGAGAGAGAGAGAAATGAGAAGGTAGAAGTGAGTGAGAGAGAGAGAAATGAGAAGGTAGAAGTGAGTGAGAGAGAGAGAAATGAGAAGGTAGAAGTGAGTGAGAGAGAGAGAAATGAGAAGGTAGAAGTGAGTGAGAGAGAGAAATGAGAAGGTAGAAGTGAGAGAGAGAGAGAAATGAGAAGGTAGAAGTGAGAGAGAGAAATGAGAAGGTAGAAGTGAGAGAGAGAGAGAGAGATATGAGAAGGTAGAAGTGAGAGAGAGAGAGAGAGATATGAGAAGGTAGAAGTGAGAGAGAGAGAGAGAGATATGAGAAGGTAGAAGTGAGAGAGAGAGAGAGATATGAGAAGGTAGAAGTGAGAGAGAGAGAGAGATATGAGAAGGTAGAAGTGAGAGAGAGAGATATGAGAAGGTAGAAGTGAGAGAGAGAGAGAGAGAGATGAGAAGATAGAAGTGAGAGAGGTGAGAAGAGAGAGAGGTGAGAAGAGAGAGAGATATGAGAAGAGAGAGAGGTGAGAAGAGAGAGAGATATGAGAAGAGAGAGAGGTGAGAAGAGAGAGAGAGATGTGAGGAGACAAAGATATGAGAAAAGAGAGATGTGAGATGTGAGAAGAGAGAGATGAGAAGAGAGAGAGAGAGAGGTGATAAGAGAGAGAGGTGATAAGAGAGAGGAAATGAGAGAAAGAGAAACAAAAGGTGGTGGAAGGGAAGGAAGAGAAATAAAGTGAGGAGATAAAAAGAGCAAGAGAAGTGAACAATAAAGTTAGAATAAGGGTAACAAAAGAGAGAGAATAAATTGAAGGCAGAATGAGGAGAGTCAAGGGAGAAGAAAGAGGAAGAGGAGGTTGCTAGGCTCTCCCTCCCATTGTTATTTTTGCCTTTTTTTTTTTACCAATTCTGTTGTCCACATTGTCAATGAACAAAAGTCGGAGACAGTGAGGAGGCGGATGAGTCTTCTTGTTAGTTTATTTTATTTTTTTGTGGAGGGTAGGGTAGGTGTTGGGGGTAGAGACAATAAAATTCAAAGTAATTTTACTTTCATACAAATACAATCAACTGCATGTGTGTGTGTGTGTTTAAACAAAAAAAAAAAAGTTCTTCCTTTTGTTACATACGCATGCGCACATGCTGTGCACACCTGTCGTCTCTTCCAAGAACGGCAACACACCAGCTTGGGTTTCACTAATCAAAGATTTTCTTCCATTACTTGAAGATATTTATAACACTTTTCAGAGAAGCATGCTGGAGAACAAGAGACTTGCCTAAGATCCAAGTAGGCAGTGCTTAGGCAACCATTTTGTAAATACTGACGATGAAAGATATTGCCTCCTTCATTGCAGCCTCCAGAATGTCGTTTCAGCTGTAACAAATTTAATGTACTAGTCAACAGCCATATTTTTAAACATATTTTCTTCCTTACAATGTATCTAATCTCATTCTGCTATGTGGTTCTATGTTGTCCGTCTGGTCAGACTCCTGCCTTGACTTAGAAATAGCAATAGATTGATCCTTTGGAAATACAAAACTAAGAGAAAATTTTGGAAATAAAAGAGTGGATAGCAATGAAGAATTCTCTAAAACTAGGTCACACAAACTGTTTAAAAAAAAATAAAAAAAGAGTGAGTGGGTGACAGGAGAAGGGATTGAGTGAAAGAAAGAAAGAGTGAGTGGGTGACAGGAGGAGTGAGTCAGTAAAAGAAAGAGTGAGTGAGTGAAAGAGCAATTGAGCAAAGTAGTTTCATGAAGTAAAACAAGTAGAAATATTGAAGGATAAGATTTATTCACCACCACGACCACCCCAGTGATAGTTGAGTGTGGCACAAAGTTAGTTTTATATGGAGGTCCCTTGGAAGAGAGCATCACGGGTGTCTGATAGATACATTATCCTCGTCCAGTTGACATTATCCCACAAACATTGAGTAATAAACCAAGCCCTTATTCCTTGAAGACAAATGGACAGGTTCTACCGAGTTGATTTTACAGCAAGTCAATCATTCTTGACTTATTTAATACCAAAGTTAGTTTACTGGGCCATTGGCCTAATGAGTAGAGTGGTCGACAATGGTCTGGGGGACTTGGGTTAAATCCCAGGTCTAGTCATACCAAAGACTTAAAAAAATGGTACTAGATGCGGCATTGCTTAACACTCAGCATTTGCATTCCCCAAAGCTTCAGAATTACAGGAGCCTCACCATCAGATTGCTTAGTCTCATATCCAGGACACTCGTTGGAGGAGTCTTACTCCTCTGCTAAGATGCAGTCAGTGTATTATACAGCCCCAACCGACAATGAAAGGGTCACTTTGCACTTTCTAGACGACCAAAAGATGTAGTTTAGTGTAGATTGGTTTGGTTTGTTGGGTTTTATGGCATATCGACCTTTGCAGGTTATTTAACGCCAAATACATTTTCATGTAAATAATCAGTTCTATTTCAAACAATTTAGTTTAGCATGAGTACATAGTTTAATTGTCCAAAACATTTCTATTTCAAACTATTCAAGCAGTTATATATAACAATTCCGTTTAGTGTAAGTACAGTTTCAATGTCAAAAATAGTTCAATTTAAAACAATTCAGTTTAGCATAAGTATGTAGTTTAAATGTAAGTATAGTTTAATTGTAAAAAACTTTTCTATTTCGAACTAATCATTTTCGTCAGGCAATTCTAATTCAGCTACTTCAGTTTAGTATAAGTACAGATTTTGTTTACACACAGTTCCATGTCAGAGCAGTTCTATGTTAAACAATTCAGTTTAGTGTAAATACAGTTTCAATGTCAAAAAACAGTTCTATTTGAAATAATTCAGTTTAGCACAAGCACGCAGTTCAAATGCAAGCACGGTTCAATTGTCAAAAAACATTTCGATTTCAAGATATTCATTTTAGCATAAGTATGCTGTTAATTCTATTTAACCCATAGATAGGGCCCTATCAGGTGCTACCATGCCAGGCCAGAGTGGACCTAGGAACAATGGCAATGAAGGGGTGCTCCGTATTCCCCAAAGCCCCAGCATTACTGGAACCTCACCATCAGATTATTTAGTGTCATAGCCAGGAGACTCGTTGGGTGGGGGTCTTACCCCTCAGCAGAGGTGCAGTCAGTGTATTCTACAGTCCCAGTCAACTGAGCAAAGTTTAGTGTTGAATATTTTGGTCTGGCTGTACTTTTACTATATGAACACTCTGAATTGGTTGTCTCGTCTTGTTCTTCTATCTGGTCAGTTATTTTATTCATATGAATATTCAAATTTTATCATATAACATTTGATTATGCTTTGAATGGTTGGTTTTATCGCATGTCAACCCTTCTTGGGTTATTTTGCACTGAAGTCTTTAAGAATTACAGTACTAAAATGTATCTTCACAAGCATTTTAAACAGATAAACACTTCATACTTAGAATATTGATATGCTTAGAGCCAATGCATGGAAGTAATTCAAAATAATTTAAAACATTATCTCCAGCAGACCCGAGACCCGAACAGGTATTACCATTTTCTGCCAAAGCGGACCTGGGACTCATGGCAATGATGGGCCAACTCCATACTCATCAGAGCTCTAGAATTAGAGCCTCCACACCAGATATAGGAGTAAAAAGTAAAGTTGGCGACCTTAGTTGAGGGTGACCCGAAGGCTTCCTTTTCAATAGCCACCACACCAAGGTGTAAGGGAGGGTGCTACTCCATTCTCTGGATTGCTCTACTTTACCCTTCATCCTATAATGCTGAGTGTTGAACAAGGCAGCATCAAATACCATTTTTTGAGTTTTTGGTATGACTTGCCCGGGGATTGAACCCCAGTCTTCCAAACCATTGGCAAACACTCTACTCATTAGGCCAATGGCCTGGTTATAGTTTGGTGTTATATCCAGGACAATGTTAAAATGGTACATGGAATGTCATTATATATGTATATTTTATATAAAGTAGAAAAAAAACAACAAAAAGAAAGTGAAAGAAAGAAATTTGTTGAAAAATATAAAACCAGAGTTCAGCAAAATAACATCAAAGCTATAAACCTCTCAATGTGGCATTGTTACTAAATTAGAGCCTCTTAAGACACTTAAGATCTGCCTAAGTCTTGGAATTGAATCAGGGAGGAATATGTAAAACGTAAACTGCAGAGATGGCATCTCAAAATGCATCAACAAAACTATATCAAAAACAGTTCGCTGACAATTTGATAAATGCTTCCTACACAATTGTTTGAAAGAATACAGAGATAAATTGTTTATATTAACAATTTTAGAGATTTTGTTAAATCTCTTATGTATAGAAATAAAATATGTTGTGTTCCTTTCTAGAATTCTAGCAGAAAGGTCAAGTATTAATGATAGAATTGTGATATATGTATAGTGTTAAATCTATTACTAGTTATTTTCCTATAGAAATGCATTGAAATCAAATTATTAAAGATTGTAAAAATATGAACATTTTCACTTGTAAAAATTTTGCTTGAATGGCAAAGGAATAAATCAAGTTGGTTTTTGATTATGTAAAATGAATCGTTTTCCTCATATTTCTCTTAATCAGAATTGTTTTAAATCCCGCATTTTTACTGATATATATATATATATATATATATATATATATATATATATATATATATTTGGCTTTTCTGTATTGTCCAAAGTTTATTGACTAAATATTTTCAATATCTAGATCTTTTTCCCATTATCTTTATCTTTGCTGTTTTTAACACATTTCTGCTAAAATTGTTTTTAGCTCTGAGTCCAGGTTAAAAATACAGCAAATAAGCCAAAAACTTTTTAGACCCTATTTTTCCGATCTGGGTATCATTGGGGAATGAAAAAAAAATAGAAATTTAAGAAACAAAATTGTAGTTTACCAAAAACTTTTCTCCTTCTTCAATGATAACCTATGTCAGAAAAATAAGATCTTGGCTTGAGAGTTACCCTTACCGAACTTTTAATTTGGACAATAATGTCAAGTACGCGGGAGGGGGAGTCCTCGTGGCGTAACGGTCAAAGTGATGGACTGCGGAATCGTAGTACGCGAGTTCGTACTCCAGTCGCGCTATTACGTTCACTTTCGGACAAATACCCTTGGGAAAGGTATGAACCCCCTTATCCTCCCAGCTATGGGTTAAATAGTACCACTACTGTTCTTCTAGGAGAATAGATTTGGCATTAAATAACCTACAAAGGTTGATATGCCATTAAACGAAGAAACCAAACCATCAAGTGCACGGTGTACCCAATCTTTTGGAGTTACTTGTGATTTTTTTTCTTGTCTATGGCATGATAAACTTGGTAACACCTCTTGTAAGCCAAGTTTTTTGACAGGCAGAAAACAAAATCAAAACAGTCTATGTAAAGTAAAGTTAGCGACCATAGTCGAGGGTGACCCGAAGGCTCCCTTTTCGATAGCTACTACACCAAGGTGTAGGGGAGGGCGCTACTCCATTCCCAGGATTGCTCCACTTTACTCTTGAACCTTACCTTATAATGCTGAGTGTTAAGCAAGGTGGTATCAAGTTCCATTTTTAAAGTCTTTGGTATGACTCGACCTGGGATTGAACCCAGGTCTCCCGGGCCATTGGCGAACACTCTAACCGCTGGGCCAATGTCCCGGTAACAGTCTATGTAGACCAATAAAAAAAAAAAAAAAAAGAAAATGAAATGTTGATTTTTATCAAACCAAATGTATTTGCATAAAGATGAAGTTGCGGCATTAGAAAAATTCTTGCCAACATTTAGCTCCCCTTCCCCGATCTCCACTTCAATCCATTCACTCATAACTTTTACTGATTTGTTGCCGGTAAAAGACATCGAGCAGACGTGATTCATGAAGTTGGATTTTTTTATTTATTTATTTTTACACACACATCTGTATGGATTGCTGAATATAGGTTTATTTTTGTCTCCGCTCGGTTGTCTCCACTTTTCCCCGCGAATAAATCCAGCGAATTGGATCAGCTGCTGTGAAGGGAAAAAAACAAACAAACATTGAAGCTAAAGAGAAAAAAGCCACTGATTCAATAACTGGTTCGGACGGGCCTCAGTCTGCAGCTCAGAGATGAGATCTATGGTCACATTTCTTTCCTGTCATTATTTTATCTTTTACTCTGTCAATCTCGAATGCAGTGAGTCATTTAAAGACACACCAAGATGTAATGTGTTTGTAAGAAGAGGAGTATCCAAAAGAAAAAGAAAAAAAAACAAGTGGGAAGCATGGTTTCATGCTAACATATCTTCAATGAGTCATTTACAGACCGAGCAAGATATGATTTGATGATAGGGGTTCAAGTAAGAGCCATAGTGTTACAAATGTATTGCTTCATAGCAGAAGCTCTCAAATATCTATGTCTTCAATATATTACTGTCCTGTCGTCAGGGCTTAGAATACACCAACTGTATCTGTTGCAGAGGGAGAAAGATTCCTCCTACAAAAGAAGTCTCCTGAGGATTACTAAATTGTAGTCAGTGGTTAAGTTCCCATCCTGGAGCTCCGGAGAGTGTTGACTACTCCTTTGCTGCCATTGCACTCAGATCCACTCTGACCTGGAGTGGTAGTATCTATCAGGATACCAATCGCTGGGTCAAATAGATTTGGTTTTGAAAATTATTTACATTAAATTGTAATACTTGAAACCATGATTATTAATTTGGTTGGGTTTTAGAACATATCAAACATTGTAGGTTATTTAATGTCAAATCCTCTTTATACGTCTGTATTAAATGTTATATAATAGCCGAGGGATTTCGGTTCATGCCTTTGAGTTTACTTAGGCGGAGAACCTTTCGGCTCAGCACATGGGTTAGTTAGGTGATACATTGAGGCAAGTGTTAACGCAGGCGCGCGCGGGCGGATGGAGGTGTCACTCAGATGTCATAATAGTCCGAGACGAAACGGTGTGACAGGGTGCGGGTGACGTCATGCACCGGAAGCGCACGGAGGTTTGTGTGAGAATCTGAAGAAAGTCAGAGTCGAGTACTAGACGCCAAACGAGAAGGATCGACTTTTGGAGCTCGCAGACGCGAGGCGAACTTGCGCCCTATGGGGGCCGCACGAGATAGGGGCCAAATGAATAAGACAGCATAGAAGATTGTGTGTCTCCTCCTTACGTCGAAACCTTTTACTCAAAGTTAATAAAAAGGTTTCGTACCTGAACAAGAAGTCGTTACGTGTTTCCGAATTTCGAGATTTATATGTTCTATTGTTATGAACATTATATGTCCATTTCGCATATAGCGTTAATTGTGAATATGGAACATTAAATATTTGATTTGGTTTGGTTTGGTGGAGTTTTTTGTCAACATATTTGATTGTACATCATAGACATCTTTTGTCAACATATTTGATTGTACATCATAGACATCTTTTGTCAACATATTTGATTGTACATCATAGACATCTTTTGTCAACATATTTGATTGTACATCATAGACATCTTTTGTCAACATATTTTTTGTTAATCCTGTCGAATTACCATATTAATCTTATGATATTCGGCAGGAATTCCATGATTAGTTATTTCCCAAGTACTTTCAGCCCAACTTTGGGCCATCATCAGGGGAGGATGTATTATAAAAGTGATGTAACTTTTGTATGTACGTAACTTTGTTAGAATCAGCATTTGTACTGTTGTATTGTGTAGCGTTTACTTTTCAAACTTTTTTCTATAAATAGCGTCAGCAGCTAAAGATGTTTTGAAAATTATTTCAATTAAGTTTGGGTTGTATGTTCCTAATATGTAGTGCCTGGAGAATCTATAGTTTTTGTAAACATATTTGTTGACAACATTTTTAAATGAGCCTGAGTGCAATTTATTTGCACACAGTTAAATCGTTTCTAGTATTGCTATATAACAGTCAGAACTTAACAGGAGTCATTAGTTTACACACATAGTTTGTAGGTATTTTCATTTTTAAATGAGTTAGAAGTAATTTGTTCGCACTCTAGTATTGCTATTGTTCCTAATGTTAAATAGTTTCAATTATTGCTCTCAAACACTTATAATTCTATTTGGTATTAATCTTTTGTTTGCACACAGTGAAGTTGTTATAAATATTGCTATTTAGCACTAAGTATTCTAGTCAACACTACTCATTTATTAGAACGCAGTCAAAAGGTTCCAAGTGATACCAATAATTCAATTTAATCACACACGTCAAGAGTTTCAAGCATTGCTATGTACTATCAGCAATTCAGTTAAAGTCATTTGTTTACACTCAGTAAACTGGTCCAATAGTTCTATTTCTATTAATTTGGTCAAATGAAAGTCGTTTATTTGTATACTGTTTAAATGTCAAACTGTTCTATTTGACCCATTGATAGGATTCTATCAGGTGCTTCCACTCCAGATCAGAGTGGATCTGGGAGTAATGGTAATGAAGTGGTATTCTATATTCCTCAGAGTTCCAGTGCTAGAGCCTCACCATCAAATTGTTAAGTGTCATATACAGGATACTTGTTGGGAGAGTTATATCCTCCTGCAGAGATGCAGTTGGTGTATTCTACAGTCCCAGCTGACTGGGCTTGTAATTATTAGTATTAGATAGGAAGACTTGATACTACTGAGCAAACAAATGATTATAGCCAAAGAGAAAAGTAAAATTCAAGGAAAAATACAATGGAACATTGAAAATACTGTTAAGAAATTTATAGTATTGAATTGGAATACTTGAAACCATATAACTGTGTGAAGTATTGGTTATTATAGACAAACACAAAAAGTTTGATTAAAAAAAAAAACAAAAAAAAAAAACGATGTTAATGGAATGTTATTTCTCTTTGAGCTTTTATGAAAACTTTGATTCCATCTGGCATGGATTTCATTTATTTAAAGGAATATTCTTTATTAAAAGGTTTTTCCTTCCTTGAATGGCAGGAAAGAAAAAGCAGATTCGGAATTTTTTTTTTATTGTCCAAAATTTCAAAATTCATTCAAGCTACAAATATCATTTGGTAAATATGAACAAATATGTCAGCTGATCAAGATATTGTTGATAAATAATAATATTTTTGATAAATAGACAAAAAACAGATAAGATGCAGAACATTGTGGTTTCATAAAATTCACCATAATATTTTCCAGGCTATGAAGGGGAAAATATTATGGAATAACCATTTTTTGTGGAAAGAATTACGAAATTTATTGACTAAGAATTAGAATACTCGCTCCTCAATTTTCAGGTGTGGTTTTTGCTAATTTAAAACAATGTTAACTTTCCTGAATGATATTATAGGAAAGAGATTAGGATTTATTTTTTATAGTTCCAAATTTCTAAGTTCATCTAAGATAAACAAAAGGAGTCGATATATTATGGAAGGAATTATCTTCCCAAGACATTCGGTAAATATAAACAAATATGTCTGCTGATCTGGATATTTTTGTTAAATAATGTGTTTTGTGAGAGAAGACAATTAAACCCTGTAAATATGATTCATAGATTTTGTGGTAATTGTTTTAACATTAGTGTGTTATATGGCTAATATCTCTTCTGTGACGCATACAGTTTCATCTGGTTGTGTTACAGCAAAGAGATTGAAATCAAGATGCAAAAGAAAAGAAAAAAAAAAAGAAAAAAGATACAAAGAAAGAGTCACTTGACTTAGAAAAAGAAAAAAAAAATAGGGCAGAGTTATCCAAATCTGGAGCTAAACCTTTTTGTGGCTAAAGTTTCTGTTCTTTGAAACCTTATCTAATTTATATGATTCAAACAATTTTTGTATCTTTTTTGAAAAACTAAGTTTATTAAACCAACTGAAATGTTTTTGCTAATAGAGTAATAAATTTTTGGAACAAATTGCTCAATCAAATCCAAAAACAGTAATTGTGCAGAAAAATTTGAGATTAAATTGAATGATTTCAGAAATAACGATCTTTTCTCAAACTAGATATGAGTAGAAGGGCATAGAATAACACTGAAAACAGTTTAAAATTAAAATCAGAGATTTAGAGATAATTGTTTTAATATTTGTGCTATTTGGTTAAACTTAGTTTGTTAAAAATTATATTAAAAAAATGTGTGAATCATAGAAATCAAATAAATTTAAGAGGGGTTTTTTGGAACCTATTGGATGAATTAAGAGAATTTGATCTGTTAATAGATAGTGTATATGTTCTGTGCGTAGATTCTCTTCCCTTTTTTTCTTAGGTTGATGTGAGAAGATAGTAAAAGGCAGAGATCTTCAAGGAGGCATTAAAAACAAATAAATATGAATTTTTCGAAAGTCATCAACAGTTATAAGAATAATAATGATATTTTATGAATTATTTGGTATCTTTGTCTTTGTTATTTTTATCATACCAATATTTTGATGACATTAAATCTTTAACATTCAGATGTTTTAACTGATCGATACTGCTATATGGATGCACTACTTGGACGCTAACTAAACGGCTGAAGAAGAAGCTAGACGGCAATTACATAAGAATGTTGTGAGCAATATTGAACAAGTCCTGGCGGCAACACCCCACAAGGCACCAACTATACGGCCACCTGCCTCCCATCACGAAAACTATACAAGTTAGACGAACAACCACATGCAGGACACCGCTGGAGAAGCAAGGACGAGCTGATAAGTGACGTACTCCTATGGACCCCCGCATATGGCCAAGCAAAAGCAGGATGACCAGCTCGAACATACATAGAGCAGCTATGTGAGGATACGGGATGTAGCCCTGAAGACCTGCCAGAAGCGATGAATGATAGGGAGAAATGGTGAGAAAGGGTCAGGGATATCCGTGCTGGCGGCACGACATGATGATATATATATATCTCAACCTATAAGAGGTGGGTTTCATAAGAGCCTTTAAAGATTTTTTTTTTTACACAGAAACTTATCCGATTATCTCCACCATAAGAGGGACATTTAATAATGTGCTATTTAATATAAATGCTGCTAAGTTATTTTTGATAAATTTTAAAGAGGCTCCGATTTCTTTTTGATGGATAAGGGACTCTTATCATGCTGATGACTCCCACAGAAATTGCATGCAAAGTGAAAGTCTACTTAGCGAGCCCAAGCTCTTTAATAGCAAGACAAAGGAAATTCTGACAGCAATATTCAAAGTGTCAGAAATCATCCTCAAAGGTGATCCTTTGGGCTGTTGCAAACTTCTATGTGAGAGTCAATGCCAACAAGATAAAATCCCCAGGTCGGCCTCGAATGTCTCTAAGTGCAGAGAACTGTCAACATGTGTTGAATGGCCTTGAAGAAAGTTCTGTGACGTCCACCAGTCAATTGGCTCAACAGGTAAACATTCTATATCTCAGTACTCAAGTAATAACAATGATATTTATTATTTGATAACCATTTTATATCTTCAATTGATAATTCCTATTACTGAATTTTAAAAGACATAAATATGTATCCATACAATATGCAGTTAGAACTGCAATTGCTTCCTCCAGCAGAGAATAACTTTTAGTCTAGATTGGTAGAAGAGTTGATGAAGCATTTGATTACATCAGATGAAGCTTATTTTCACCTTTTTGATTATGTAAACTAACAAAACTGTAAAATAACATCTACAGGTATTTGGTTTGGTTCGGTTACTTTGTTTATTGGCATATCAACCATCATGGCTTATTTAATGTCAAAGCCATTCTTCTAGAAGAACAGCATTGATGCTATTTAACCCATAGCTGGGAGGTTAAGGGGGTTCATAACTTTCCCAAGGGTATTTGTCTGAAAGTGAACGTAATAGTGCGACTGGAGTTTGAACTTGCTTACTATGATTCTGCAGTGCAGCACTTTAACCATTACACCACGAGGACACCCTTGGAGGTATTTGTGATGTTAATGGTTATCATCATTGGAAATGGATGTGGCAACCCGAGTTCAAAACCTAGATGAGACTGTTTGCATTTCTCATAGTGCTAATACTCTTGAGAAAGGTATGAATCAAACCATACTCCTTCAGCTAGGGGTAAATAGTAGGTCAGGCTGAACTCTTTAATCTTGATATCGTCTCAGAAAAAGAAAACTTAGAATTCAAACTAGTTTAACTCCACTTACAAATTGACTGTGTTGTATCTTGCTCATGCTGAGGGGTTGGGTGAATACTTGAAAATAATTTGCATGCAAATTGGTTTTTATCTTACTGTTCTTGTAAAATAAAAACTACATTACTTAACAGGTAAACATTTCATGTCCCAGTACTCAATTAGAAAAACTAATTATTTACTAACAATCTTGTATCAAATAATTCCTATAAAATTACATTATCAATATTTATATCTATTATAAAGTCCACTATCATTTTGAACAGGTAAACACTTTATACTTAATTGCAATATTAATGTTTTAAGAACCAATTAATTAAGCTCAGAATCATTTTAAATAGGTAAATACTTCCAATTTAATGAAAATATCAATGTTTTAAAAACAAATGTTGTCCAAAACCATTTAAAAGATTATCTCTAACAAATCTAGTTGATCCATTGACTACATCAGGTTCTATAGCTTTAGATCAGAGTAAACCTGGGAGTCTGTATTTGACACTATAGGATGTGACACAAAGTCAATTTTTAAGTGGGGGTACTGCTTCTTTGAATTGACAGTTTTCCTTATCTTTGATTGCCTCACCAAGGCTCAAGAACCCATTCTACCGTACAGTTTACCCATAGCTGGTGGGGAAAACAGATAGATCCATTTTTTTTTAAAAGGGAAAGAGTTCAAAGAAGAATGAAAACAGCTTTGCCCAGGGTTTGAAATCAGGTCACCAATTCCATTTCCTCTGATGATAAACCATTATGCTAAGCATGCCTCCGAGTGGAACTGGGAGTAATGGCAATAAAGGAGTTACTCCAAACTCTCCAGAGCTGGAGTTCTATGACAGGATGCCATTTAGAGTCATATCCCAGACAATGGATATTATTAGGCATTACTTATAACCAAACTCAACCAGAATGAAACACTAACCAAAAATAAGAGCACTTCTCGTGTATTTCTGCAATTTTATTTTTGGTAACAAATTTTCAAATGTTGTATGATTCTGTTGGCCTCATGGGTAGAGTGTTTGCCAATGGTCCAAGTGGTACTTGATACCTCCTTGCTGAACACTCAGCAATATAAGGTATGTATCAAGGGTAAAGTGGAGCAATCCTGGGAAAGGAGTAGCGCTCTCCCTATACCTCGGTGTAGTTGCTATTGAAAAGGGAACCTTCTGGTGGCCCTCACCTACGGTCACCGACTTAGTAAAATTAAGACATTTTAGTTTACAGAGCCAAGTCATCCAGAAATTTGTACTTCTTTACTTTTTACATTCAACTTGCGTAGATCAACTACACAAGCTGAAAGTTCTTAATTTGGTGGACTTATTAATCTGCTGTGAGTAAATACAATAGTAACAGTATTTGGGTCAGATAAGTGAATAAGATGAAGAGATTTATTTGATTGCTACACATCAGATGAGGTTCTAAGACATTCTCTGCCTTTGTTAGACTTGGAACTTTTGAGTAGCCTTTTTACATACAGGATGAAACGATAAAATTGTCGCCCTAGAAAAGACGACATGATTCTATTTCCATTTAATGAAAACCGGTTTTCTTTTTTTGTTGCAGACCATCTACTAGTTGGCCAGTTGTGTACAAATCCCAAGAGTGATAGGAGCCTTCTATCATGTCTGAAAGTGACACAATGTTCAATGAGTGAGATCAGAGATGCGCCGCTGTACTACTCATGCCCTCTACCGATCCAAGTTATGACAACAGGACCATTGCCAGCACCCTCAAAATGCAAATCTGGATTGCCACGAATAACAGGGACATGCCCAGGGTGATGAAAAAGTTTCCAGCTACGGTTATGGTCTTTGGTGTGGTTTCAAGTGATGGCCACATCATGCTACCTCACATCTTCGAAGTCGGCTTGAAAGTCAACACCAAAGTGTACCTGGATGTGCTGAAGAGTGTGGTGATCCCCTGGTGCAATAAGGTGGCCGGTGGCAGACCCTGGGTGTGGCAGCAAGACTTGGTGCTATCCCACAAGTCCAAAGAGACCCAGGCTTAACTTCAGAAGGAGTGTTACGATTTTGTACCCTTCCCTCTCTGGCCCCCCCCTCCTCCCCCACCTGAACCCGCTTGACTACTTCGTTTGGTCATACGTCGAGAACATCACCAACATGACCTCCAACAACACCAAAGCCAGCCTGATCACCGCCATCCGCTGAGTATTTGACGAGCTCCTGTCGACACTTGTGGAAAAGGTATGCTCTCAGTTCCGGATCCGTATCAAGGTGGTGATTGAGGCTGAAGGCAGCTACATTGAATAGATGTCAGCTTTACTACATAATCAAGTTACCTGAATTGATTTTTTCAATAAAAGTTTTAAAATAAAGCTGTCGTTTCGTTTTCTTTAGGACAACAATTTTATCGTTTCACTCTGTACATATGTACATAACAGTATGTTTTATAAATATATGCAATGTTAATAAGGCAGAGATGAAAATGACAATCAACAGAATGAATTGAACAGCTTAACTATGAAATCATTTGAACATTGAACAGAAAAGAAAATTCCAACACCAAGGATTATTGAAAATAAATTCAATCAAATCAAATAAAGAAGTGAGAGGAACAAGGAAGAGTTTAGAAATTGAACTAAGTAAAAGAAATATGATGTAGATATATATAAATATATGCATGGACTGTATCCGAAGTAAGATATTTAGATCCCTACCTAAACTAGGGATTGATGACCATGTATTAGGCCTTTCTTCCAAATGATTTTGATAGTCTGTATGGGGAGACGAAAGATGAAGATTGGTTGATTTCGTTAACCTGTCAAGAATTATTTTATGCCAAGAGGTTAGGGAATTGCATTCATCGTTCAATCATATTTATATTTTTTGTGTAGTTGTTTTTAAGAGTTTTTTTTGTACACAGTCCTATTGAATACAAACAATTCTCAAATCTATTTATCCTATTGATGGAACCTGAACAGGTACTATCACTCCAGTGGATATGGGAGTCATGGCAATAAAGGGGTACTCCACACTCTGTAGAGATCCAGAACTGGTGTCATACTCGGGTGAAACCTTCTTTTGGGTGGGGTTTTACCCCACTGCAGGGGATACCATTAGCATATTGGAAGCCCCATTCACTGGGATTGCTATTCAGACAAAGTTAGGATATGGTAGAATAGTACATTAGATTGCTAACAGAGTTAGGATATGGTAGAATAGTACATTTCAATTATCAGTGATGTTTGGTTTCTTTTGGAATTTTACTAAGTCATCTGTTATCTTGTAGGAAATGCTTTTTTTTTTAAATCTTGTTTTAACTCAAGTGGAATGCTGATTTTTTTGTTTGAAATCAAAACAAACAGAAAATCAAAGTGGTAATTATTTGTTTTAAACCTCCAGCAACAAATCAATCAGCATTTCTATTTGGACAAAATATTTTTATTTCTATTTTTTTTTTTTTTCAAAATTAGTGATTTGGAATTTTAATGCATCTCAAGTAAAAACAAAGGCATAATTGAAAGAATTTTTTTGAGAGGGGAAAAAAAAAAAATTGAATCAAAAAGGAATGGTTGATATAACTTTAGCAAGGTACTTCAAGATCTTTACTGTTTCTATTTCAGAAAGATACTTTTTTTTCCAGTAAAAAAAAAAAAGTGTTGACATTTTAAAACAAACACTTGTCAGCCAATGATATTTATGATAGAGTCTATTAAAATAATAACCAACACTAAAGGATTTAGAGGTAAAGACGAGCAAGTTTAAAAAAAAAAAAAAACATTGAAAAATTTGGCTCAATTTGTTTTAAAATGGTTGGGTCTTATGGCATATCAACCATTCTAGGTTATTTAATGCTAAATCCTTTTAACACACATTAAATGATTTTTATTCAAATTTTTGTTGATAACATTTTTAAACAAGCCCGAGATATTTTTTTGCATAGTTAAATGGTTTTACAACTGCTCATTGGCCTAATGGGTTGAGTGTTCGTTAAGAGTCCGAGAGACCTGGATTCAATCCCAGTTAAGTCATACCAAAGACTTTAAAAATAGTACTTGATACCTCCTTGTTTAACACGCAGCAATATAAGGTACGCATCAAGGTTAAAGTGGAGCAATCCAGGGAAAGGAGTTGCACCCTCCCATTCACCTGGGTGTAGTAGCTATTGAAAAGGGAGCCTTCTGGTAACCCTCGACTACAGTCGCCTACTTACGTACTTATTTCTATTTAATACAAATAATTCTATTTACTATTAATCATTTGTTTGCACACAGTTTAATGCTTTCAAGTATTGCTATGCATCACTAACAATTCAATTAAACATCAGTCATTTGTTTACACATTTAAATGACCTAACAGTTCTATTTCTAACAATTCACTTCAGCATAAGTTAAATTGTTCCTAGTATTGTTATGTATCACCAACAATTCAATTAAACCTCATTTGTTAATACACAGTTAAATGACCAAACAGTTCTATTTCAAACAATTCAGTTTAGCTTAAGTCATTTGTTTGCACTCAGTTTAAATATCAAACAGTTTTATTTAACCTATAGATAGGACCCTATCAGGTGCTACTGCTCCAGGCCAGAGTGGACCTGGGAGCAGAGATACTTTGAAGTGCTCTGTATTTCCCAACGCTCCAGCATTACTGGAGCCTCACCATCAGATTTAGTGTTTTATCCAGGACACTCATTGAGGGAGTTTTACTCCCTGTAGAGATGTTGTGGGCATATTCTATAACCTCAACCACCTGGGCTGTGTTTTAAAATGATGAGACATTTTTTTTCTTTATCATATTTACCAACCCCTCCGCTCGGGCAGGATATGACACAAGGTCAATTTTTAAGCGAAGTTTAACAGGTTTGAGTTCAGAGTTTTCCTTCTCCTAGACTAGTTGCCTCACCAAGGCTGAAGAACCCAGTCTGTCCTGCTATTTACCTATAGCTGGAGGGAGAATGATTGGATTCATACCTTTCCCAAGGGTATTAGTGCTATGTGAAATGCAATCAGTCTCATCCAGGATTTGAACTCGTGTCGCTGTATCCATTTCCTACGACGATAACCATTACACCTCCACATTTTCTTTCTTTATAATACAAAGCAGCACAAATACTGATAATAGCCACAATCTGATTATTTCATGAGCAGGAAAAAATATCCAGTACAATTCCACAAAAATAAAAGCAATTTAAAACATTATTCCAGGAGATATCAATTCGTAGAATTAAAATTGTATTAAAATAAGCATAATTACTTCCAATTTTTTTTTTTGAGAGGAAGATAATAATTGACAAATTATGACTTTCAATAGAAATAACATTTTCCTTATGACAAAATGGGAGCGTCAAATTTAGAAAAATAGACAAATATTATATAATTGTCAAGAGTGTTTCTAAACTTATTTTGTCAAGAAATAGTAATACAATTTTCCATAAAACATCAGAAGCCTTACTGCGCTCTCAGCAGGACTTAAAACAGATTGACTGTGTCTCCCATAGATGCTAAAACTCCCCACTCCCCGAATGTGTCCTGGGCATCACACTAAACTGTATCTGATGGTTAGATGCCAGTTCTAGAGAGGAACACTGCTTTATTGCTATTACTGCCAGGTCCACTCAGACCAGAAATGGTAGTAGCTGTTTGGGTCTCATCTATGGATCAAATAGGTCTGTTTAAAAATTATTTGCATCCAATTGAAATACTCGATACTGTCTAACTATAAATTATTTGTTGTAAGAATAATCACTTGAAGCTAGAATTGTTTAAGAATTATCTTTAGTTATTTGAAATCATGTGTATAAACAAATGACTTATTAAATAGAAATAATTATTTTTATTAGATAGGAATACTTAAAAACACAGTGTGCAAATTATTTATATTAGAAATGAATAATTGATATCATAACAGCATGCAAAAAAGTTTTAAATGACTACACAAAACAAATACAATGAATGCAACTCCCTAACCTCAAGGCATAACATAACACTAGACAGGTTGACATGCCATTAAAATCAATCAACCAATCAACTATATTCAGTTTATAGTAATAAGCTATAGCAATATCTCGGAGAAACAATAGCAATCAGAGAACAGATTTTCGCTGTAAGCTGTAATCTATGGGTCAGATATTTCTGAAAAAAATATTAGTTTTAAATAAGAATACTTGACATCATATGATTGCATGCAAAAAAAATCTTAAGAAATAACAGCACAAAAGATATAAATACAATGAATGTGATTCAGTAACCTTTAGGCATAAAGTAACCCTTGATTGATTGACACGTCATTTGAAAAAAAAAAAAAAAAAATATATATCAATCAATCAAAACCCATATCTATATTTTATAGGCAGCATCTTAATTTTAATAAAACATTAAGACAAATGTGTTAGAGAAATAATTTATCCATAAAATCTATGTATAAATAATGAAATATTTGATAAAAAAAAAAAGAAACAAGTTAGACTATATTTGTTATCAATTGATGAAAACAAATTACTTCCAAGAATGTTGCTGTTTCTTGCATTCTTGTGTCCTCCTAAAAATTTGGTTCGATACTGGATTGAACTCACAAGTGATGTACTCATGTGGACCCCTTCACATGGACGAGCAAAGACAAGATGACCAGCCAGAACCTACATACAGCAGCTCTGTGCCGATACGGGATGTAACCCTAAAGACCTGCTGGAAGCAGTGGATGATAGAGAAGGGTTGTGAGAGAGGGTCAAGGATATCGGTGTTGATGGTGCAACGTGATGAAATTTATCCATTTTAAACAACATTAGTTT
This sequence comes from Sepioteuthis lessoniana, assembly GCA_963585895.1. Classification (NCBI taxonomy): domain Eukaryota; kingdom Metazoa; phylum Mollusca; class Cephalopoda; order Myopsida; family Loliginidae; genus Sepioteuthis; species Sepioteuthis lessoniana. The sequence continues at coordinate 19,516 of CAUZXS010004446.1, forward strand.
TTGGGTAAATGTATTTAGAGAAACCAGATTCAAACAAAATGGGAATAGAACTTGAATTGCTTGTTTTTGATAAATATGCATATTTGTGTCATAAATCACAGAAGAAAATGATGCTTTTTTGGAGCAAACTTTTGACAGAGACTTTTTTTGCTGTGTAAAGTATTCACTAGAAGCATTCATCAAATAAAAAGAGAATTATTTGCAAAAAAGAAAATTAGGTTTTTTTTTTCAAAGTTTTTCCATTAATGTAGATTCTGCATTGCTTAAAATTGGTTCAGAAAAAAAATTAGTTTCATCTCTCAAAAATATTTGTTTTGGGGCTACTCAAAATGGTGTCAAATTGAACAAAATGCTCCATGTTTGAACAAATCTATCATTAAATTTTAGGTGTCTGAGCAGCGCAAACCATATGAAGTCTACAAAAGAATGTGTGATGTGTATGGAAAAGTTTGTCTTAATCAAAACAATCTTTACAGATGAGCGAAATATTAGTAATCCATCACAATCCAAGGTTGAAAAGAATCCATTTAGTGGAAATTAACACAGACCCTCTAATAAAGAAAAAGTTCAAGATGCAGTAATCAGTACATATTTACCAACCCCTCTGCAGGAGCAGGATGTAACACAAGGTCAGTTTTTAAGCAGAGTTTCACTGGTTTGAATTCAATATTTTCCTTTTCTTAGACTGGTTGCCAAAGCAAGGCTAAAAAAAAAAAAAAAAAAAAAAAAAAAGTCTGCCCTACTATTTACCCATAGCTGGAGGAAGAATAATTGGATTCATACTTTTCCCCAGGGTATTAGCAGTATGTGAAATGCAAACAGACTTATCCAGGATTTGAACTCGGGTTGCCGTGTCCATTTCCTACAATGATAGCCATTACATCAGGGACACAGTGATCAGTAAAGAAGGTCATGCTGAATCTTCTGAAATATGAAAGGATTCATCACTAATGATTTCCTTGAAAAATTCGCAACTGTAAACTACTTCCTATTGCCAAATCTTTAGGCAGATTTCACCTTATTTATTGAATCATACTCATTTTTGGAAAAAGAAATTATTCAGAAAATGGTGTGTTAAAAACAAAGAACTCAGACTATAACACTCTGCATACGGAGACGCCTTTATTACACCCTTCTTCTTACACTCGCACATAAACCAATATGGTTGTTTGTTTACCTCTAGTCCTAGCAAAACATTCTTTTCTAGAGAGTATCAGGGGAGGTCACTTGCATGGCTTAACATGGTGGATAGCATTCACAAAAACAAAAAACAGTAAATTTTATTCAAGGTAGCCTTATATTAGGAGGAAGCATAGAGTTTCTTTATAGAACTCTGGGGTACTGTGAAGCCCTCTTTAAAAAGAAAAAAAAAAATAGTAGTTTAGAGTTTAAAAATAACAATCAAAAGTACTCACCACCCAATAAAAAAAAATTAAAAAATTAGATTTGCATACCATGTAACATGTATAAAAACCCTTAAGATAGGTTGGAACCCCAACTTGTTGGGAATTTCTACCTTAGGGCTCTGGCTCTATTAAAGCTCTGCGTATTTCTTCTTGGCTAGTTTGACTCATTTACCACTGTGTGCTGAGCATGTGTTCTCATTGCACTGGCTTTTTAGCCAGACTGTCTGGCATTTGTGCTAGATGGTGCTCATGTTTTGACTGGGCCACCAGCCGGTGGGAAATGACATCATTGACAGCACAGCAGAGCACAAGACTCTTGGGTATAGTGCAAGCTATGAGCAGGCGTACATGTTGGACTCACGTTATATTTAATGAGTACAACACCAGCAGTGTCATGTGACTTGCATTGCACCTAGTGAGTCTAAGACCAGCATAGATCCTCCCTAAAACCCCTACAAGAAAAAAGGCCTTGTGTCAAATCCTGTCTGGTGGGAGGCAGCAATGAATAATAAATATTAGTTTGACTGTCAGTTACTGAGAGATGCTGTAATGGCCTTGTGTCACATTTCAGTTATAATTTATTAAGATTTTTGTTATCTTGGTAAATTACTACCTTTAGATGCTGTACTAAATTTTTAGTTTGTTTGAACTTTACTATTGATATTAGTGGTATGATGCTCTTTTATATATATATATATATATATATATATATATATATATATTGGTAACCGTTGTCGAGGGTGACCCAAAGGCTCCCTTTTCAATAGCTACTACACCAAGATGTTGGGGAGGGTGCTACTCCTTTCCCTGGATTGCTCCACTTTACCTTTCATCCTCATCTTATAATGCAGTGTGTTAAGCAAGGTGGCATCTAGTACCATTTTTTAAGTCTTTGGTATGATTTGACCCGAGATTGGACCCCAGTTTCCTGGACCACTTTACTCAATAGGTCAATAGTCCAGTATGTATGTGAGTGTATATATATATATATATATATATATATTATAAACCATGAATTGTTTGACTTTTTATCCTTTGCTGTTAATATTGTTTCTGCTGTGGTCACATTCCAGCCAACAAAAAAAGGAAAATTAAATTTGATACTAAAAATCAATAAAACATTTTTTTTAAAGTATTTCTTCTTGTCACTGTGACATAAAATCTGCCTTTTCAGTGTATGAGAGGTGATAAAGATTAAAAAAAAAAAAAAAAGAGAAAAAGTTGTTCTGTGATTAATATTCATTGCTATCAGTTATTTAGAAAAACTGGAAAAGAACATTTGTCAATTCTTAGCCCAAGTCACCAGTTCTGTCTGTAGGATGGATTTTTAATCATGTGAGCTAAAAGATAGACAGTTAATTGAAACATCTGTCTCCTCTCATTCATTTTATCTCCCTATTCAATTGTCAGTAACTGGAGCTCATGTACATTTTTTGAATAATCAGTGATATATGATACCTTTTTAATTGTTCTTTCTTATCAGCTGAAAACCCATAATGTTGTTAGGGGCCTTTTCCAGAAAATATATTGGTGTGTAGGCAACCTTAACTGAGTCAAAAATTATTTCAAGCTATTTTGTATTTCAAGTATTTCAGCATCTATTCTCAAGGCTGAGCTTATGGAGGTATGTGATTACCTCCCTTGTCTGCCAAAGAATTCTGCTAATGACCATTGGATGGTTTTTGTCAAAGCAGTCTATAATGGACAATGTACAAAAGTCTTTTTTCCCTTGCAGCAGGCCTTGATACAAGAACAGATTCTGTCCTCTGGGTCAGGGGAGATTTTCTTCTCCAACAAACCTAGTGTCGTATTGAACACAACACCATAGAAAAATACACTTTTTAAATATGCAAGTCTTTATCCAAAACTTTCATGTCTCTTACACTTACACATGCAAAGGACATTTCTTCACATGCTTTTTTTTTTTTTTTTTTTTTTTACAATGTCAGGTCATTTAAATAAGTTTCCTCAGACAAATAAAATTTGTTAATTCATCATGAATCGTTCTTGCTTTTGTTCTGTACTAGGAAATGATAGTCAACTGACTGCCATTCTGCTACACTTGAAATATTGCAAAATCTTTGATTCATCCTAGTATATATCAGCAACTTGAGGTTGCTGATAAAACTAGATGGTGAGAAATTTCTATGGCAGAGGAATTAAAAAAAAAAAAAAAAATTAAAAATAAATAGAAAACAACTGATAAGATTATGAAAAAAAAAACCCAACAAAGAATACACATAAAAAAACACAAACAAAAAGTGAAACAAGAGTAAGAAAAAGAGGGGTGGAAAGGGGAAATTATAGATGTGTAGAGAAGAGGAAAATCTCGTATTTTGTTTTGGCGCGCAATTTAATTCAACACTGAATTTCACCCAATCAGGATGACTTATCCCATTCAGCCCGGACCTTCATTTCCGGCTAGCAAAACGGGTGAGCGGCCAAACACACCCTCTTCTGCTTGAGGCGGCGACCAGAACAGACGTGCCTCTGGTCGTCCCTGCTTAGCGATGTTTTTTAGCTAAACAAGCCACCCAGTGTGGACATCTCACTGTGGCTTTAACACTAGCAGCAGCAACATGGACACTCAACGAGGGAATTATCTAATTTATGGATTCTTTACGAGGAATCCCAGAGGAACATAAATTAGAAACATTCAGCATGCCTTCCACAGGCACCACTTCTGATCACCCCCAAAATTTACTATGTCGATCCGAGCGCCACTCCGCTCTCGATACGCAAAACTACACGGTGATTTTGAATACTTCCCTCACACGTCCAACAACACGCTGCCATCTCAACATCTAGCTAAGCCATTTCGTCTCAAACATCCAACAAGCCTAAACACCACGAGTCTTGCAGCACCAAAAGCAAACCAAATATTCAAAGCTGCAAATAAAAACTTTCGTTGTTGTGTTGTTAAAGCAAAGTTTCGTTATTCTTTTGTGTGCCTAAAAATCATTTGCGTTGCCTTTAAAACCGCTATAGATAAAACAAAACTGACTGCAACTTTTTGACTCATTTACGGGTTTTAATGGAGGGGAGAACATTTTCTTTGAAGATGATTGGTTGGTTGGGTTTTATGGCATATCAACCCATGAAGACTATTGAACACACACACAAACATATATATATATATATATTTGTAAAAAAATAATTTGTGGGTAACATTATTTCTAAATGAGCCAAAGATCATTCGCTTGAATACATATGCAAATTTGCTAATCCTGATCAATTTTAACTTTCAAACACCATCAGATTTGTTTTTGTTTTTATTTTGTTTTACGGCATATCAACCACAAAGGGTGATTTAATGCCGGCTTAGTTTTTGAAGTAAATTGATAGTATTTCATTTTTTATTATATTTTTGGTATATTTTGTGGAAAAAAAAGTTGTTTTTTTTTTCAAGTATTTCTTTAAACACACTTTTTTTTTCATATATTTTTGTTTGAACAGTTATTATAAGTATTTTTAAACATTCTATTTTTTGGGGGCAGTTGTTTTTTTTTTTTTAAATTTTACTGTATAGGTGAACTTCTTTTAAGTATCCGAGTAAGTTTTTTGGGTTTATTTGATAGAAAATTTGTTTTAAGTTTGTTGTAAGGTAATATTTTTGTTGTATCAGTTTTAAGTTGATGCATTCTGTTAATATGAGTTTAATAGTATACAGCTTTTGGCATGGTATGCAATATGGGGGCCTCTTCTTTTTTGAGGAGGTATGAATTGGTAATGTATGAGTGTCTTATTCTTAATCTTGATAATATTATTTCTTCTTTTCTCGATATTTTGGTTTGATTTTTTTGTGATTTTCCTATTTGTGGCATTATTTCGTGTAGTTTGTTCTGGAAGTTATCCTAGTAATTCTGCCATTTTTGTTTTGTATAAATGTTTATGGTTCTTTTTAAGTCTGTAAAAGGGATTTTGAAGTGTGTGTCGAGAAACACCGTCAGAAGATGGTTATTTCATGATTGTATTTCAAGACTGAATGGCATATTAAGGCTGCAGGATTGGCTTTAACTGTGAATAAATTTTGAAATCTAAAAACTCAAACATTCAACTTTGCATGCGTTTATATAGATTCTGATATTTTTAATGGGGAGTGGGGTGACATAGTTAAGCAGAAACTCAAGTTAAAAAGATAACGGATTTTTGAATCGTGTGTATTCTAATAATCTTTAAAAAAATTTTTTATCACGGACTGTTGTCTTCATCTTCATTGTTATATTTTGGCTGATATGTTCTTCGGTCTTCTTCAGGTTTATTATGTCAAACTCAAGAGCCTATATATAACTTCAAACTGAACCCTTTCTTTAATCCACAAGGGTATATTGTTTTAATTCCATTAACCATGACTTGGTACAAGTGTTAAGCTATCGTAATTACTCTTTGTTATCTTATCTCTTGGTGGGATTGAACCAGGGACCTCCCGATGATTTCACTCAGAAACACTTTCAAACCGACACTTTATCCACTGTACCAAATAATTATAGTAATGTAAGCTTGGGGTGATTTAGTGTGATGTTGAAAACATTTGAGCTGACGCTTACAACACAATGTTCATCTTTCTTCATAGACTTTTAGAACTGATACAGAGTATCGATAAAATTTCTCATTCGTCTCTATTTTAGTGAAATTAATGTCCGTTAAGTCATATTCTGTTAGGTAGAAATGTTCTACTGGGAGAAGTTTGTCATAATTCAGAGATTTAATTCTATATTTATTGTTATTTGTTCTAAAATTGAATTGAGTAATGTAAATCTTAAATCTCATAGCAACAATCACAAAGTATATTGAAACAAAATCTGTCATCTTTTGATAAAAAAGGTTTCGATGGTTCTCTTTTATTCAATAGGCAGTGCTGATGCAAACCTTTAGTAAATGGCAGCATAATCCAACCTGAAACCTAGATTTTCTTCTGAAGTTGCTTCATGAACTTTGAGCAGATCCTATTTACCCAACCCCTCCGCTCAGGCAGGATATGACACAAGATCAATTTTTAAGTGAAGTTTAACAGGTTTGAATTCAGAGTTTTCCCACTCCTAGATTAGTTGTCTCACCAAGGCTGAAGAACCTAGTCTGCCCTACTATTTACCTATAGCTGGAGAGAGAATAATTGGATTCATACCTTTCCCCATGGTATTAGTGCTATGTGAAATGCCATCAATCTCGTCCAGGATTTGAACTCGTGTCGCCGTGTCCATTTCCTACGACAATAACCATTACACCACGGGCACCTCCATGAACTTTGAGCAGATGCTTCCATGTTTTATCTAGTTGAAAATAGCCAATGTGATGGTTCCTAGAAATTCAGTCTTAGACAAGTTAAAGTTTACAAATCTAAAAGTCAACAATTTTATATTTCTATTTCTTATTGACTCAAGCTGAAAGCTTTCCTGGTTGGTGGAGGGTTAAATTCACATGATAAACATTTCTAATAACAAAACTGGTTTATGCAGATTTGTAAAAAAAAAAAAAAAAAAAAAAAAAAAAAAGTTAGACTTACCACATTTTCGAGTTTTAGTAAAATCCAATAATCAACTGAAAACTTTCTGAAATGAAACGAAAGGAAAATATTGAAAAATTTTAAAAAGATTTATTTATTATCTTATTTATATAAATCCATTAATAGAAATCTGAAAAGTGGGGAAAAAAAAAATTATCTCAAGCATAGTACAGACGCATAAACACTCTCTCTCTCTCTCAAAAGATATTTAACTTAATATTAAGAATTATAAAAAGTAAAAAAAGTGATACATAAATAAAATGAATACCTTCAAAAAAGAAACTTCAGTGAAAAATTCAAATTCGAGAATATTATACATTAACACTCATAAGTGAGTACATCACTACCAATTTTTTAATAAAACGTTGATATATATATATATATTTATAAGTAAAGTTGGTGACTGTAGTCAAAGGCGACCAGAAGGCTCCTTTTTCAATAGCTACTACACCGAGGTGAAGGGGAGGGAACTACTCCATTCCCAGGATTGCTCCACTTTACTCTTGATACGTATCTTATGCTGAGTGTAAAGCAAGGATGTATCAAGTACCATTTTTAAAGTCTTTGGTATGACACGACCTGGGATTGAACCCAGGTCTCTCGGACCATTGGCAAACACTCTACCCACTAAGCCAATGAGCCTGTATATATATATATATTTATGCTGAACCTGAAAATTAATGAGATTTTCATGAGAGATGGGAAATCCTCTCAGAATGGCTCGCTGCTTTTTCAAATAAAAACCTTTAAGTTTGGTTTATTTATCTGATTGCATATCAATTCCTTTTGATGAAATTTGATAGAAATAATTGGCACATGGTTGTATACTTTCAAGTATTCCTATTTTGGATTACTAAGTCATACACAATAATATGGTTGGTGGTTTTACGAAATATCAGCCCTTTTCAGGTCATTTAATTCTGAATCAAGTCATTTTGATAAAAACTCTGTTTTAGTTTGGTTTGGTTTTATGGCACATCATCCTGTGTAGGTTATTCATATAGCATATCCACGTCCAAAAATATACGACCAAAATATGAATATGTGAAATAGACATGTTCATAGAATGTTCATAAACATATAGGAATCTGAAAAACACAAAATTGGTTCAGGTACAAAACTTTATTACCTTTTAGAGTTTAAGACTTTTCGACATGAGGAGAGACAAAATTTCTTTCTATGTTGACTTTTCCATTTAACTCCACCATATGCGGCCCATTTCATAGACCCCAACTGGTCTCGCCAAGGCGAGACTAAAAATCGACTACTTTTCTCTTGGCTCGAATCTCAACTAACTGTTTTTTTCAAATTCCCCAAATCCTCAGCCCCTCTTCCGGGCATGACGTTATTCATGTCCCTGGTTTCATTTCCTATCTGGGGTTTTTATTGTGACATCACTGATTGTCACATCCGCCCCCACACGCGTGTGAACACCTGCACTCAATGTGTGTACCTAACTAACCCATGCACTAAGCTGAAAGGTAAGATATATAAAATGAAAAATGAAAAAATGAAAGCTGAAATTTGATTCCTTTGTAAATAGTTGCATATTATTATAACATATGTCATACCAAAGACTTTAAAAATGGAACTTGATACCACCTTGCTTAACACTCAGCATTATAAGGTACGGTTCAAGGGTAAAGTGAAGCAATCCTGGGAATGGAGTAGCGCCCTCCCCTACACCTTGGTGTAGTAGCTATCGAAAAGGGAGCCTTCGGGTCACCCTCGACTATGGTCGCTAACTTTACTTTACTTACAGAGATACAGTTGGTGTATTCTACAACCCCAGCCGACAGGGCCAACAATATAGTTTAATGTAACTATTCCTATTTAACCCTAATAATAATTTGTTTGAAAATAGCTAACTGTTTTTTTCAAATTCCCAAAAATAGCTATATGGTTTCAAATAATCCCATCTAATACAAATTTAGACACTCATGGTTTTACGTATTTCAAGCTATTATATGGGTTTCAGGTAACTAATAATCTTTAGTAAACAATTATAGCTTCAAGTGACTATTCTAAATAAAAATAGTCTGGACACATTTTTATGGTTTCAAGTATTCCTATCTAATATGATCAATTTTTAATCAGATCTTTTTGATCCATCTATAGAATCCTGTCAAGTGCTACAACTCTGAGCCAGAGTGGACCTAGGAGTAATGGTTTTGAACAAGTGATTCCATACTTCCCAAAGCCCTACAATTGGATGTAGTTCAGTCCATTACCCAGTATACCCCATTTTTGTGAGGAGGATCATACTTCCTATGCAGTGGCATGTAAAAGTAAAGTTGGCAACCTTAGTCGAGGGTAACCCGAAGGCTCCCTTTTCAATAGCTACAACACTGAGGTGTCGGGAAGGGCACAACTCCTTTCCCTGGACTGCTCCATTTTACCCTTGATCCATGCCTTATGATGGCAAGTGATAAGTAAGGCAACATCATGTACCATTTTTTGAGTCTTTGATATGACTCACCTGGGATTGAACCCTGATCTCCAAGACCATTGGTGAACATTACTCATTAGGCCAATGGCCCAGTATGCAGTTGACATATTCGAGACCTCAATTAATTTCTGTTCAACACATTTGATACATGTTTTTTTTATTTTAAAAGGAAAAAAAAAAAAATTCTTTTCTTCGCAACACTTCGTCACATGTATAATGCTAGCACAATGAATACAGTGTGATATTTACATGTTCAGAGAGGAGTGTATATAATTTATGAACCAGGAAGTTCACAATGAGCAGGACATGGTACAAGGGTACTGCTGGTTTGAATTCAGAGTTTTCCATCTCCTAGATTAGTAGCTGTAAGATGGCTAAAGGACACTGTCTGCCCTGCTATTTATCTGTAGCAGGGAAGAAGATGAAAAGATATAGATTTGTACTTTTCTCAAGGGCATTATTGTGAAGTGAAACACAAATAGTCTCTGCAAATTTTGAACTTGGCTTATAGAGTCCATTTACTGTGATGATAACAACTCTTATACCAGTTATTGTTCCAAGGCTAAAGGACCCTAACTGACCTATTATTTATCCATTGCTAGGAGGAGAAAGAAGATATTGATTCATGCTTTCATCAATGGCATTAGCTGAAGTTAAATTCAGTCTCATACAAAATTTAAACTTGGCTCGTTGGATCCATTTATCAAGATGACCTGTAATTCCACACACACACCTAAACCAGCAAGTATATTTCTCTGTGAAAAAAAAAAAAATGAAAAAGTATATATATATGTATATATATATAAATATATATACACATGTGTGTGTGTGTCTATCTAAATATATTCCAAACTTCTGGCCAAAAAATCATATCCTTCTCCTGTAAAAATATTTTTTCTATTTTTGTCAATCTTTCAATTTTTTTTCCTCCCATTCACCAAAAGTCTGTTGTTTTCTAAAACTTCATTTTCTTATGTCATATATTTTCACAGCTTTTTAGGCTGGGCTACTCTTTTTTGCCATTTTCATACTCAGCTTTTTTTTTATTAGACAAGAAAAGAAATCTTATTTGAACCCCCAACCAAACCAACATTCGTGCTTTTTGTATGCAAGGAAAAACAAAACTAATTAACAAAATTTTAGGTCTTTTCTGGCAGCAACATTGACAGACATCCAGTTTCCAGATAGATAGAAACCTTTTTTGCCTGCTTGGGATAAAATGATTTACAGAGGAATCTTCACTTTTCTCAGAAACTAAATTCAGAGGAAAATAATCAAATTTTACAGACAGACCAATCACAGAGATGATATGCATCACATGACTCATTTATTTATTTATTTATTTATTTACTTTTTAATCAAGTCTTTGTTTTTCCTCAAATAGGAATAAGATGAATGAACTGTCAAGGGATTTTTAGAAGCTTTTATTACAACCGGAAGGCCTGTTATCCAGTTATTTTTCTATTCTCTTTATCAGGCATCTGTTCATGTTTTGCACAAAATAGTCGAACATAGGGGAATGGTATGTCTCCATTTTGGTTTCTACTGCTTTTTTATGAACAAGTGAAAAAAAAAAATATCCCAAAAAACATTACTTTGTTGAAAGCATAAATCAAAATCCATGTTTGTCATTTTTATATTTTTTTGCTAGTTGATAAAGTATGACTTTATTCCCCTGCAAAAAATACCAGTCGTCTTTATCTTGGTTGTCTACAAAAGAAATTGACAGAAAAATAAAAAATTGCCAAACCTCAATAAACCAAAAATAAAACTGCACCCCGACACACACATATATGAGATCTACTTGTTTTTAAACTTATATATATATATATATATATATATATATATATATATATATATATATATTCAGAGATTTAATGTCGCAGAATTTGATAACATCTCATAATAAACTGTTTTGATAATATAATATTCCATTAGAAATTATAAAGTCATGATATTTTTGGCTAAGAAAATGAATTTTAGAATTAAAAAAAAAAAAAAAATTATTTATTGTTGATAGTGTATTTATGTTTAGTCAGACATGCTCACTTATTTATGGGCTATATAACTGTGTGCAAACAAATGATTATTTCTAAAAAGGTTGGTTGGTTTAGTTTTACGGCACCAAAACCATTTTTGGGTCATCTAATGTCGATTAAGTCATTTTGATAAGTTTCAAATAATTCAGTTTAGTATAAGTATAGTTTTTTGTTTACATATAGTTAAATATCAAAACAGTTCTATTTCAAACAATTCAGTTTAGCCAAAGTACAGTTTTTTTCATACAGTCAAATACTTCTAACAATCCAGTTTAGCATAAGTACACAGTTTAAATGTCAAAAAACAGTTCTATTTCAAACAATTCAGGTCTGCATAAGTACAGTTTTGTTTACACCCAGTTAAATGTCAAAACTGTTCAATTTCAAACAATTCATTTTAGTGTGATTACAGTTTAGCTCTATTTGACCAATGCATAGGAACCTATCAGGTGCTACCTCTCCGGGCCACAGTGGACTTGAGAGTGACAGCAATGATGGATTACTTCCCATTCCCCAAAGATCCAGTATTACTGGAGCCACACCATCAGATTGTTAAGTGTCATATCCAAGATAGTCATTGGGGGAGTCTTACCCCTTTGCAGAGATGCAATCAGTGTATTCTTCAGCTCCAACTGACTGGACAATTCTAAAAAGAGTTACTTCAAACTATATAAGTAAAATAAAAGTCAAGTTGGTGACCTTAGTCAAGGGTAACCTGAAGGCTCCTTTTTCAATAGCTACTACATTGAGGTGTAGGGGAGGGCACAACTCCATTCCCAGGATTGCTCCACTTTACCCTTGATCCTCACCTTATAGTGCTGAGCGGTATCAAGTAACAATTTTTGAGTCTTTAGTATGACTCGACTTAGGATTGAATCCTGGTCTCCTAGACCATTGGCGAACACTCTACTCATTAGGCCAATGGCCCGGTCAGACTATATAATTCTATATAAATTATCTGTATTCGGAATTGTAACTTAAAGCTGTACTTGCTTCCAAAGTTGTATTACTATTTATGGCAAATCAGTCTTTGAGGGTTATTTAATGTCAAAGATATCCTTGTAAAAGAACAGTCATGGTACTATTTAAATCGTTGCTAGACAGTCCAATTAGCTGGAGCTCTTGAATACACCAACTGCATCACTGCAGAGGAGTAAGACCCTTTCAATGAGTGTCCTGGATATGACATTAAATGATTGGACAGTGAGGCTCTAGTAATGCTGAGTATTAAGCAAGGAGGTATCAAGTACCATTTTTAAAGTCTTTGGTATGACCCGACCTGGGATTGAACATCGGGTCTCCCAGACCATTCGCGAATACTCTACCTACTAGGCCAATGAGGAATACTTGAAACTACAGTGTAACCCAGATATGAGAGAGTTGTTGGGACCAGAGGAGAAGTCTCTTATATATATTACACTGTATATAACTGTGTGGAAAGAAATGATTAGTATCAAATAGAAATAGGTACCTGAAACCATATAATTGTGTATAAATTATTAGAATTAAGACTAGTGACTTTAATTTTTAATCATCATTAGTTAAATGAAATCATATAAATGCTTGAAAATAAAAAAAGGGAAATATGCAAGAGTTAAGTATTAAGTAACTTAAAAAAGCCTTAACATGCTGTAAAAAAGCCTTAACATGCTGTAAAACCAAGGAAAAAAAAACCCAATTCGGATAAACTTGTAATGCATGATGCTGCCAATCACAAGGCAAATAATTAAAAGCAAATATATGAAGATAAATCGAGATTTTTCTTGAATTATTTGAGATGGATTCTGGTATAAAAATTCGTTTGGTCTGTAAAACCTTATTCATTACGTATGTGTTCAAGGAGCAATTATTATTGCCAGACAAAACGATGTGGACGTAACGAATGACAGAATGTAATTTCCGGTCACTTGTCAAACTCTCAGTTTCACTTGCTTTTTTTTTTTTTTTTAATGTCTATGCATTAATCTGTGTTGGCTAGAGAAACTGACTGCTGTGGTTACTTATCATTAAACAGGAAGTCACAAGAGTGGACAAAGGTCAATGTGCAGCCAAGATCTCATATAAGGATTGTAATTAAATACTGACCAAATGAGTGGAACTATTTTTATTCTGTAATCCATCAGAATGGAATTTTTTTTTTCCCACCCTAATTTCTTTATTTACAGGATTTTATAGGACTACATTTTTATAAAGCTACCACGGAGGTAATTATAGTACAATGGTTATCATAGAAGTGTACTTGGCTACCCCAGTTCAAATCCTGAACAAGGTTGTTAGTATTTCACAGGGATAATACCCCTGGGTATGATGTGTATGCTTGAACTGGTTGGAAATTGATTACTAACAATCGGTTACCGACTTCGCTCTGCCCGTCTCTGACAGACAAAAGCAACATCGTCACTAAAAATGGCGTCTTATTCCCCGCGTGAGTGGCGATTTTTAATTCTCGTTTTAGAAAAAAAAGATTGCATCAACACTACCGCGAATTCTCGTCGCTCGAGATCAACTAACATTAAATTGAGATGTTAGGACGGCTATGTTTCCACTCTTTGACATACCTTTCATTCTGCGAGCTCGCTCTACCATATGGGGTAAGCCGTCTTTTTTCTTTTCCACAATATGAATTGCAATGGATAAATAGTTGGGCAGACTGGACTTTTAAACCTTGGTATGGCAACCAGTTTAGGAGAAGGAAAACACAGAATTCAAACCAAACCTGGCGAGGAATGGGTTCCACAAGGGTTTTCTCCCAAGATACAAGATCATTAAATAAGTTTCCAGACTTTTTTCGTATGGAAACTTTTATTGATAGTACACACATGAAACTCAAGTCCTCTTCGAAGTAATCTCCTCCGGCTGCAATGCACTTGTTGTACAGTTCCAACAACTTCTGGAAGGCTCCATGGAAGTCCTCTTGTGTGAGCGTATCAATGAACTTCGTCACAGCCTCTCATTATCCCTCACAGACTCCCTACCTTCCTTGAATCTCTTATGCCACTCAAAAACTGATGCTCGAAAAGCAGTCTGAACCATTCTATACGTTTCTGTGGCATTTTTTCCAAGTTTAAAACACAACTTTATTGCATATCGTTCTTTTAAAGTGTCCTCACTTCCAGATTACATTTTTGAAATTCACCAGCTGTTACAATCAGGCTTTAGTAGGGTGTATTCCAATTGCTGCTGTAGCTGTTCATTTGAAGCTGAAATCATAAAAATTGGTCAGTCATCTTATAAGATGTATAGCAATAACATACTGATTTTTCAAGAATCTTCTACAATTTTAAATGCCTGTACAAAAAACGTCTGGAAACTTATTGAAGGCACCACGTACGCTACACGAGTAGTACCTTAATGACCAAACCAGGTTATTGGACAAGTCCAGTCCATAAAACTACAGGAAAACCTGTCTAGGGTTATTCTATGCCTAAAGGTTAGTGAACTGTAATCCTAAATTTCTATCTTAGAAATTACTCTTCAAGAGTTGTTTTTTGTATATGGTTAGATAGTATCAAGTATTCCAATCTAATACTAATTTGCACACTATTGTACGGTTTCAAGTATTTCTATCTCATAATAATTATATGATTTCATGTAATTATATATATTCAAGTCATTGGTTTCCATACTGTTATAGAGTATAAAGTACCTAAAGATAATCCTTAAAAAATTCCAGCTTCAAAAAATTATTCTTAAAACAAATAACTTACAGATTTAAGCATCAAATAAACAGAACAATCTGACCCATAGATGAGACCCTAGAAGGTTTTACCACTCCAGGTCAGAGTGAACTGAGGAACAGTGGCAATGAAAGGGTACTCTGTACTTCTCAGAGCTCAAAAAAAAAAAAAAAAAAAAAGGAGCCTCACTTCTAGATATGGTTTAGTGTCATACCCGGAATATTGTAAGAGATAATTTCATTCCATTGAAAGAGTTAGTTTCTAACCGTAGCTTAGTTTGGTACAAGGACAGTAAATGAGCTCTAATTGAGAATTTAAATCATTTATAAAGGTCTGCTTGCCTAGCTCCTTAACCATTACCCTGTATAGAGTGTCCATTCAGTTTATCAAAGGAAATTGTTGTTTTTCTACAATCTATGCTAAGTGGATATCTTATTTAGATATCCACTAACTTATTAAGTAATTAAGGATGAAGTGCAGAGGATATAGCTGAAATATTTTGACCATGATAATAACCAAGGTGTGTGTGTATATATATATATATATATATATATATATATATATATATTGCTCTCAACGTCCTGGCGACAACACCCCACAAGACACCAACTATACGGCCACTTGCCTCCCATCACGAAAACTATACAAGTTAGACGAACCGGAGAAGCAGGGACGAGCTCATAAGTGATGTACTCCTATGGACCCCCACATATGGCCAAACAAAAGCAGGACGACCAGTTCGAACTTACATACAGCAGCTATGTGTGGACACAGGATGTAACCCTGAAGACCAGCCAGAGGCGATGAATAATAGGGAGAAGTGGCGAGAGAGGGTCAGGGATATCCGTGCTGGCGGCACGACATGATGATTATATAAGAAAGAGAGAGACCAATGAGCCAGTGTTATATAACACTGGCTCATTGGTTTAGTGGGTAGAGTGTTCGACAATGGCCCGGGAGACCGGGATTCAGTCCCAGGTCGCATCATACCAAAGACTTAAAAAAATGGTACTTGATACCTCCTTGCTTAACACTCAGCATTATAAAAGGTGCGTATCAAGGGTAGTGGATCAATCCGGGGGAAGAAGTAGCGCCTTCTCCAACACATCGGTGTTGTTGCTATTGAAAAGGGAGCTCTCGACTATGGTCACCAATTTTACTTATATATATATATATATATATATATATATATATATATATATCACACAAACATTTTAAAATTTAAAACAACCTTATCAGAAAAAAAATTAGAAAAAACAATTTTCTAATTGAAAAAAAAAAACAAACCCAAAAACTTTATATTTAGTATATGACAACCAGTCTAGAAGAAGGAAAACGGAATACAAACCTATTAAACTGCTTAAAATAATTGACCTGGTGTCACATTCTGCTGGTTAGGAGGGGTTGGTAGATACATACATTTATTGTATGAAATTCATATGTAAATGTACAAACTATTGTGGACTTTGGTAGTTATAGAAAATGTTCTTAGGTAAAAAGTTAATTTATTGAATAAATAAACAAATAAATAAATGCATGTTGTAAGAAGTATGATTGCCTTGAATTAAGTCTAAATTGTAGTATGTGAAATCTGAGACGGGTATTTGGCCTTGATTTTATGGTACTTTCAACCTTAAAGAATGAAATTTTGACGGAAAAAAAAAAAGAAAAAAAAAAGGCTTCCTGCTTTTTCTCAGAAGAAAATGAAAAAAACAGATTTGAAATATGAATTACATCTCACCCTGGGAAAAAAAATTCCAGTTTTATTTTTGGGTTAAAGGGAGACAATTGCTCATAAATTCAAAAGGTTGAAATGTCTGTGTGAAAATACATATCAATGGATATATATGTGCCTCTCTCGCTCTCACAGACAGTATATATATATATATATATATATATATATATATTTGTATAATGGTATTATGACCCCATTTAGAAAGCACAACCAAGCCCCATCTTACATTAATACAGGTTCTAACCATACCTAACAGGTTTTTAAGCACTTACCAAATGGCATTATGGTTAGATTAACCACTAATCCTTCTGTGATATCTTCACTCAGAATAAACACGAATACGAGGTAGTGTTAAAAACAGTGGCTATAAAACCAAACTGGTTTATAAATCTAGTTTGGTTGGGTGGGTGGTTTTTTTTATGGCATATCAACCTTTGTAGGTTGTTTAACGCCAAAACCATTTCTATGCAAACATTGTTCTATTTCAAACAATTCAGTTTCGCATGAGTACACAGTTTGTCAAAAACATTTCTATTTCAAGCTATTCAGTTTAGTTAAATAGTTCTGTTTCAGACAATTTAGTTCAACTTAAGTACACAGTTTTGATGTCAAAGCAATTCTATTTCAAGCAGTTCAGTTTAGTATAAGTACACAGTTTATTAGTAAAAAATATTTCCATTTCAAGCAATTCAGTTTAGTCAAACAGTTCTTATTCAAAGATATAAGTTCAGCATAAGTACGCAGTTTAGATATATTTAAATCAATTTTATACAAATAATCAGTTCTATTTCAAAAAATTCAGTTTAGCATGAGTACACAGTTTAATTGTCAAAAACATTTCTATTTCAAGCTATTCTAATTCAGCCAATTCAGTTTAGTATAAGTATAGATTTTGTTTACACCAGGTTAAATGTCAAAACAGTTCTATATTAAACAATTCAGTTTAGCAAATGTATTGTTAATGTCAAAAACAGTTCTATTTCAAACAATTCCGTTTAGCATAAGTGCGTAGTTTAATTGTGAAAAACATTTCTATTTCAAGCTAATCAGTTTAGTCAAACAGTTTTAATTCATACAATTCAGTTTAGCATAAGTATGCTGTTCAGTTCTATTTAACCCATAGATAGGTGCTACCATTCTGGGCCAGAGTGGAGCAATGGCAATGAAGGGGTGCTCCGCATTCAACAAAGCCCCAGCATCACTGGAACCTCACCATCAGATTGTTTAGTGTTATATCCGGGACACTCGTTGGGGGATCTGCAGAGAAGCAGTCAGTTTATTCTACAGCCCCAGCCGACTGAGCAATACACAGTTAATGTCAAAACAGTTTTATTTCAGATAATTCAGTTTATCATAAGTACACAGTTTAGATGTTAAAACAGTTCTATTTTAAACAATTCAATCTAGCATAAATATGCAGTTTAAAAGCCAAAAAAAGTAGTCAAGAAACCACGGTTTAGTTCTATTTAACCCATAGATAGGACCCTTATCAGGTGCTCCCACTCCGGGTCAGAGTGGACCTAGGAGCAATGGTAATGAAGGGGTACTCCCCAAAGCTCCAGCATTACTAGAACCTCGCCATCAGATTGTTTAGTATCATATCCAGGACACTCGTTAGGAGGGGGGGTCTTACCCCTTATTCAGAGAAGTAGTCTGTCTATTCTACAGCCTCAGCCGACTGGGCAATATAAATCTAGGGATGAAGTAGTAGACCTACGTAGGGAGCCAGGAAAATTTTGTGGTTTACGCCACTATACAAGAAAAGGAATCTTTTTAGATTATTTAAGGAAAACTTTCCTCCATCGAATAGTTATATTTAAAAGGAACACGGATAAATTAAGCCACAGTACCATGCCTGATATGGTAAGTTTAATAAATAAAATTAACATAAAAAAACTTAGGAATAACCAACGTACTGAGCCCTTTAATTGCAAATGTACAGATAAAACCTATTGCCCCCTTAAGGGGAAGTGCCAATTTGAGTGAATAAAGGTGAAACTATATGGTCGTGAATCTAACGATAATAACGTTAATAGAAATTAAAAGTGGTGTAATGGTTATCGTCGTAGGAAATGGACACGAGTTCAAATCCTGGACGAGGTTGGTTGCATTTCACATAGCACTAATACCCTTGGGAAAGGTATGAATCCAATTATTCTCCCTCCAGCTATGGGTAAATAGTTGGACAGACTTGGTTCTTCAGCCTTGGTGAGGCAACTAGTCTAGGAGAAGGAAAACTCTGAACTCAAACCTGTTAAACTTCGCTTAAAAAATTGACCTTGTGTCATATCCTGCTCGTGCGGAGGGGTTGGTAAATATCATAACGTCAATAGAAATGTTAAAAAGGTATACAAGGGTTCCACGCAGGGTTCCTTTAAAAAGATATTAAAATCATCGAAGCAGCTTCGCACTAGAAATATATAGACATAAAACGAGTTTATTTAATTATGTGTGGGGAAATAAATGCTAAGTATTAAAAATGAGAACTAGTAAACAAAAATGCCGTAAGTATAAAATGGGGGATAAATATTACAATTTATAGAGGAGAAACTTGTTTTAGCTTCTTACAATAATCTCAATGTGCCCGTGGTGTAATGGTTATCGTCGTAGGAAATGAGCACGGCGACACGAGTTCAAATCCTGGACGAGACTGATGGCATTTCACATAGAACTAATACCCTTGGGAAAGGTATGAATCAAATTATTCTCCCTCCAGCTATGAATAAATAATAGGGCAGACTAGGTTCTTCAGCCTTAGTGAAGCAACTAGTCTAGAAGGAAAACTCTGAACTCAAACCTGTTAAACTCCGCTTAAAAATTGACCTTGTGTCGTATCCTGCCCGAGCGGAGGGGTTGGGTAAATATGCTTAGAATAATCTCAATGAATTACTTAAATACTTATTTGTCACCATTCTCATCATGTCGTGCTGCTAGCACGGATATCCCTGACCCTCTCTCGCCACTTTTCCCTATTGTTCATCGCCTCTGGCAGGTCTTCAGGGCTACATCCCGTATCCTCACATAGCTGCTGTATGTATGTTCTAGCTGGTCGTCCTGCTTTTGCTCGGCCATATGTGGGGGTCCATAGCAGTACATCACTTATGAGCTCGTCCCTACTTCTCCAGCAGTGTTCTGCGTGTAATTTTATTACTTTTTGTTTATTCTTTTATTTATCATAATTTTTTTAATAGGTTAATTTTATTTTTCCTTGCAGTTTTTTAATCGATTAAATGTAGTAATTTACCAACAGTTTTGCTTAGATGTGGCAAAAGGCCGAACGAATGGGGCATCCACTCTCCTTTGGTCAGAAGTGTCCTGATGATCCGTTTAGGTGAAACCTAAGTAGATTTTTCTGACTCTGCAGACTAATATATATAAAGAAAATAGGCAAAGAAAGAAAGAATAAGCAAAAAGAAAAGTAAAAGAAAAAATTGACCAAGAAAGAAAAAGGTGGAAACAGATAACAGACAGAAGTAAAGACGAAGAAAGAATATATAAATAAAATACGCACACTCATCTGATATGGTTAAGAAATGTGACTGAAAAAAAAAAAACCTAAACAAACTGAGCAGTTAAAAGAAGCAATTTATTCATATAACCTGTTTTGCTTCTTCATGGCTTTAACTGACGCAAAGGAATTATCTATTTATTATAACAATGACAGAGTTTGTACATGCATATTGTCACGGAAGCAAACACTGAACAAAAAATATTTCATTTCAAATCTGTTATGTGATTACAATTATATAATTGATTATAATCAGTGAAAAGTAAAGTAGTTTTTCGTAGCCCTGAAGACCTGCCAAAGGCAATGAGCGATAAGGAGAAGTGGCGAGAGAGGACCAGGGATATCTGTGCTAGCGGCACGACATGATGATGAAAGTAGTTTTTGATATTTACAAAATTTTGATTATTTTGGAGCACAACCCTCAAGTGGTTTACAGTATCTGTTGTCACCCATCCAATTTTTAACTTAATAAAAGTGTATAGGTTGTGTTTGCTCTTCCCCCTAATCATTATAATTTCTCAAGGGAGATAACTTAAATGCTAGCTATAGAGCACTTACCCTGATATATTCGCAATTTTGATTCTAATAAGAATTCCATAACTCGGACGTAACTAAACACCAAGTTAAACGATAAATATTAATGAAGACAGAAATTAGACGACTATTTATGTCCCAAGAATCCAATTTCAGATTTTAATTTAGTGTTTCTCAACCAATCAGATTCCTTCCTGCTTATCAACAGGAAGTTGCAATGGTGACTATCAAAGTAAACATGATATTCATAAGAATCTATATGATGTTATTTATTAAAATTAGTTTATCACAGGGTCAGAATTATAGGGCACCCACTGAGAATCAAACTCACTAACAATGGCCTGCTGGCTAAGTTTACTATTCATTCCATCACACCAGGTGCCTAAATCCTTGATATGTCTTAATATTCACTTAGTTTCATTTCCTCTTCTTTCACTTTTGAGCCAACAGATTTTTTTTAATAAGAAATCTAAATCAAATATTCTCTACATGGTTTCCAAGAGCGAGACAAAGTTGAATGCAAGGTCGGATTTTATTCCATTATATTCAGCTTAGTACATTTTTTTTTCAACCTAAATTTATTCTTCAATCTCCTTCTTTGCTAATGCCCTTAATTAAGTAAGGAATATTAATCACATTGTATAAGTGAAAAATTCAGATAAAAATTAAATACTTATATGTTAAACTGAACCATTAAATCTATAGACTAACACAGACAAATACGAATAAAATTTGGCATTAAATCTTAGAGAATGAGAAAGAATCATGCAGATATGTTTTTGATTGAGGCATAGTTAACATTCTGATGACGCTAGACCTCTAGTGAAACGTGTCAGTAAGTTTTCAAACTCTTCTTTTTCACTTTACAGAGTTTTTCACTCCAGTTTTCATCAGGATTTTTTTTTCTTTTACTGAGTGACAACGTCTCCTCAGGGGTTTGTTTTAAATATTCACGTTGATCTTAAGTGTTGCGGTCTAGATAGTCTCAATTCTTTCTCTGATCTTTTGTTCCCCTTGTCTCTTTTTCAGGCCTTTGGGAACCATCCCAAGTGCACAAACTACTATTGGTATCACCGTCACTATCATATTTCTTTTAAAAACTTTAATACATATCTAAGTATTTGTATATTTTTACGCTATGGTTTGCTGAAGGGACAAAATTCACTAGTTGACAAGTTCTTTTGTTTAAATGTCTGGTTTTCTGGTCGGGACTGGGTGAGTGTTAGAATCTGAAAGTCGAAAAGAATCTCATATATCTTATTTTCTAGGACATATTCTCCTTTGTACACACACACACACACACACACACACACACACATACATACACTATATATATATATATATATATATATATATATACACACACACGTCCATGATAATTGGAAATAGCAATAGCAGTTAAAAACAAAGTTCTCAATGTATACAGATAGATTGATAAAAACTAAAACTAACTCAATTCTTCACAGTGTAATTCAGCCCTTAAAATTAAAGATATAAAGGCTGGGATATTTTTGAATGAAAGGATTTTAATTAAAGCATATTCAACTTATTTCAATAGTACACTTTTTTTACCCGCATTAAATTCCCAATTTAAGCACACTTAAAAGATATTTTGGTATGGTGTTATCTATTCGTCTTGAGAAGCCATAAATATGACCCTTGATGTGGGTTCAGGCTGGGGTTAAGTTGTTTGGTTTCTTTGTTTAATGCCATATCAACTTTCGTTGGTTATTTAACGCTAAAACATCCTGAAAAACGGTAGTGGTATTATTTAATCCACTGTTCGGTGGGGAGATAAAAGAGTTCAAACCTTTCCCAAGGGTCTTAGCCCAAAAGTAAACGTGACAGCTCGAATGGAGTTCGAACTCGCTTACTACGATGTCAGAGCCCAGTACATTAGCCACTACACCACAGGGAATCCCTCCCGTTTAAGTTGTACCATACGCGAGGCCGTGTGCCAAATCTCTGCTCAGCTTTTTTTTTTTTTGATAACCACTTGGTTGTAATGAAGTGGTTTTACAGAACAATCAATTCTGAGAAGTGAATTCGATCCTCTCTAGGTGTCCAATATTTAGGACCTTGTGCCAAATTTAAGTCAAGTTTAAAACATTTGCTTATATAAATTTAAGAGTCAAAAGTTTTCCAATATTTTGCGATATTCTAGTTCCTGGTAGTTATATCATGTGACCGAAGCAGTTCAAGCTGTGAAAGGTAGTGCCGTGGTAGTTAGTACGCTAACGAATTTAGCATTACTTTACTCCGTGTGTGAAAGGCGCAGTTGATCACAGTACAGTAACTAGATGGTTCGAGAAATTTCGCTTAGGTTGCAAGAACTTCCACGATTAGATAAGGTTAGATAGGCCAAAACTTTCAAGGCTATGCTCCAAGCTATAGAGGGAAACTCTGAGAGTATTAGGCGAGCTCGGCATCTCATAGTACTGTACAGCTCGTTACCGTCATGATTTCTGCAAAAGCATCCAAAACTGCCAAATTGTGCTTCATGTTACCAAAATATTGCAAAACATTTGATTCAGCTGTCTAAATTTCTGAGATGAAGCTTGTTGATTTTTATCATTAAGGTTTTTCGAACTATTGTCTTCATATTTATTGTTATTTCCATAACGTTTCAGCCGATATATCCTCCGGCCTTCAGATGTTTGTCGAACTCGGGAACCTTCACGGAACTTCGAACTACGTCCTTTATTGAAACCACGGGGGTCGCCTGTTCTGATTCCGTTTGCCATGAATACTTAACACTTGTACCCGGTCATGGCAAACGAAATCAGAACAGGCGACCCCCGTGGTTTCAATAAAGGACGTAGTTCGAAGTTCCGTGAAGGTTCCCGAGTTCGACAAACACCTGAAGAAGGCCGGAGGACATATCGGCCGAAACGTTGTGGAAATAATAAAGATGAAGACAATAGTCCGAAAAACCTTAATGATAAAAAAGTTTTGATTCACTCAAGTATTTTTGGGAGATAGCATTCAGTACAATTGGATCCTTGTAAAATCTGCAGTTACCCAACGTTCTCTGGTCGTGTTGGCTCATTTTACAAGCGGCGAAACTATCCGGCATCGTTGCCAGATTCTCATTCAAAAAAGTGAAGATTTGGCTTCGCCCAATTCAAAGAAGGACGAAAAGCAGAATAAACGTTTTCGGGTATTCGCATAATTTCAAGGGAGCTGAATCAGCCATGGAGAAAGACGCTCAAAGCATTGCATCTTTTATTCATTAACTTTTAAATGAGACGTGCTGGCAGGAAGAGTTCAAATTTTGGCACGCTGACCGAAGAGGCCTTACATAGAGACACGGATGAGTGAGAACAGTCCATATCAAGCAATCATAACAGCAGTCAGTATTGTTAGCACCTCATTTGGTCGCTTTGGCAGCAGTTCTTCTAAGATTCAACATCATGATTTTGTTTTCTTTTTTCTTTTGGAAGCCTTCCATGATCGTTCTATAAAGTGACTCCAAACTAAATTTGAGTTTTTATCTTTTCTGACCAGTTTTGACTATTTTTAGATAATTTGATATATATATATATATATATGAGTGTGTGTTTAAGAAAAAATATTTCCTAATTCAATAACTTGACCAATTCGTCTTCAAAAGAACTCAGATTTTAACAGCACATGTAAAACTATACAAAATTCTATGTTTAATATTTTTAAAAATATTTTCAACGATGAAAATACCATTCACTGGAAAAGGAAAGGCGTTTAAACATTAAACATAAAGTGTTGTGCCCGTGGTGTAATGGTTATCGTTGTAGGAAATGGACACAGCAACTCGAGTTCAAATCCTGGACGAGACTGATTGCATTTCACATAGCACTAAGTAGGACAGACTGGGTTCTTCAGCCTTGGTGGGGAAAACTCTGAATTCAAACCTGTCAAACTCCGCTTAAAAATTGACCTTGTGTCATATCCTGCCCGAGCGGAGGAGTTGGGTAAATAGCATTAAACATAAAATTTTGTGTTCTGAGAATTTGAGATCATTTGAACGAGAATTGGTAAAGTTTTTTAGATTACGAAATGATATCGATTTTTTAAAACATCTTTTTCATTCTAAATGATAATGACTTTTTAAATCTCCCACCCTATAGTTCTAAATTAAACAATTCAGTTTAGTATGAGTACTGTTTCAATGTCAAAAAACACTTCCATTTCAAATAATTCAGTTTAGCATAAGCACTCAGTTTAAATGTAAGTACGGTTTAATTGTGAAAAACATTTCTATTTCAAGCTATTCATTTTAGTCAAACAATTCAGTTTAGCATAATTATGCCGTTAGTTCTATTTAACCCATAGATAGGGCCCTATCAGGTGCTCACATTCTGGGCCAGAGTGGACCTGGGAGCAATGGCAATGAAGGGGTACTCCGCATCCCCCAAAGATCCAGCATATATATGTGTAACATTGAAGCAATCTATGCATTTAAAAACTGAAACATCAGTTTAAGAACTGAAATGGCAGTGATAACAATTAAAAATAAAACTGAATTATTTGAAATGGAACTGTTTTTTGACATTGAAACTCTACTCACACTAAACTGAATTGTTTAATATAGAACTATAGGGTGGGGGATTAAAAAAAGTCCTCATTATCATTTGAAATGAAAAAGATGTTTTTTTAAAAAAAGTTTTGTAGAGCGAATACAAAAATATCAAAATGAAAAAAAAAAAAAAAAAAGAGGAGAAAAAAACAAACAGTAACCTGACTTACGATACGTTTTACAAAAGCCACTTGTCAGGTAAGTTGGTACCCTTTTCAAAAAAAAAAAAAAAAAAAAAAAAAATTAGAGAGGTGTATGTAATCGGACCTAAAACTGCCACTGACAATAATCTTTTTTGTGCAGTGTCATGTTTTTATCTCATTGAAACCCAATGACTGTCTGCATTTGTGATGGTTCACTGAGAAGATTTTTTGCAAGATGCACTCTTCTCTCTTTACTTTTTAAAATTTTTTTTTATAACTCTTTGTCGTTTGTCTTTTCCATTTCTTTCATTATTTTTCTTCTTATTTGTCTTTTCTCTTTACCTCATCGTCTTTTTCTCTATCTTTTCTGTCTTTTTCTTAGTCAGTGTCACTTTTTTTTTTACCTCGCTCTAACTTATTTCTCTCACTTCGTGTATTTTTCTCTTTTTTCCTGTCTTTTTCCTCACCTTGACTCTTTTTTTCCTCCCCTTTTCCTCACCTTGACTCTTTTTTTCATCCCCTTTTCCTCACCTTGTCTTTTTTTCTCTCACTTTTTTCTGTGTTTTTTTTTCTGTCTATCTTTAACTATTTGTCTTTCTCTTTTACTCTTTCTTTTTCACTGTTGGACATCACAATAACTGATTCCCAGACTTGATATTGGAAGATTATTTCCCCCACTTTTATCAAACCATTTATGCTGATATGTACAAATATTTTTACAAATACATCTATCCATCCGCTGCATTCTGACTAAATGGACGATCTATTTCAGAGAATAAAAGTTCAACATTTAGAAAAGAAAAAAAAAAAAAAATGAAAAAAAAACAAACTAACAAACAAAAAAAAAAACAACATACGAGTTCTACTCGTTGTTTAGTCTTATCTTTTTCTGGTTGGTTTAGTGTGATATGTCAGCTGAGGTATTTATCAGAAAGCCAAAGAATTCACAAAAACCCAACTATCACCTGTCAACCCACGTGGAGCATAAAAAACTGCAGCCTTACTATTGCAAGCAGGATGTGACACAAGGTTTGTTTTTAAGCGAAGTACAACTGGTTTGAATTCAGTTTTCCAAAGCCAGTTATTTTACCAAGGCTAAAAAAAACAAAAAAAAACCCCAGTGTATTCTACTATTTTCCTATAGCTGGTGAAGAGCAAAAAGAGATGGGTTCATACCTTTTCTAAGAGCATTAGCATGAACTGAAATACAAACTGCCTCATCCAAGATTTGAACTTGGGTTGCAGAATCCATTTCCTACAATGATAAATCTAATACAAAGTGCTTCTCATTTTATTATGTATGTATGCATTTCACTACCCCCAAGCAGAATGCAACAAAGTCAGGTTTTAAGAGGAGAACAATTGGTTTGAATTTAGTGTTTTTCTTGTTCTATAGTGGCCGTCCTCGTGGGTAGAGTGTTCGCCAATGGTCCGGGAGACCTGGGTTCAATCTCGGGTCGTGTCATACCAAAGACTTTGAAAATGGTACTTGATACCTCCTTGCTTAACACTCAGCAATATAAGGCACGGATCAAGGGTAAAGTGGAGCAATCCAGGGAAAGGAGTAGCGTCCTTCCCTATACCTCAGTGTAGTAGCTATTGAAAAGGTCGCCAACTTTACTATAGTGTGAGTACAGTTTCAATGTCAAAAAACACTTCCATTTCAAATAATTCAGTTTAGCATAAGCACTCAGTTTAAATGTAAGTATGGTTTAATTGTGAAAAACATTTCTATTTCAAGCTATTAGTTTTAGTCAAACAATTCTGTTGGCTAAAGAGCCCAGTCAAGCTTACAATTTACCTATAGCTTACCCGCATTTGGAGCTTGCTCTGAGGGTATTCAACGTCGACTGGGCCGCTTAGCATACGTCCCGGGTAGAGTATCAATGAGAAGCATAGATTCACATTGCAATAGACCTTCGGATCTTGTGAATATGACCAACAGGTTCACCTGGCATACATGCCGGGAGACTTAGCAAAGGCTAGCATTGTTCACATTGCACCAAATGATCCTATGACCAGCGTAATCCAGCAGGGCACGAGTTACTATTAAAAAAAGACTTTGTATTTACATCCTGCCTGGTGGAAGGCACGAATGAAATATAATTACCTATAGCTGCAAGGTGAATATATATATATATATATATATATATATATATACACGCTATTGTGCTACAATCTCAAGGGCGAGTAGACCTCAATGTGCCCTACTATTTACCTAAGGTTTTTGGAGGATTCATGCCTTTCACTAGAACATTAGTACGAAATGAAAAGTCAATCGTCTAGTCCATGATTTGAACTTGGATCACCGATTCCATTTTTGTTCATAACCATTACGCTAAGCACGCCTCACTTATTTTGGGGAAAGGAAGAGATGAGTTCATGCCTTTTCTAAGGCATCGCCTTATGATGTTAGTTACTCAGCAGTGCATACCTCGTCATTAAAATTTAGTACATTCAAAAAATGTTCCCCATCCCTCAAAAATCGGAGAGAGAAAAATTAATTGGTCATTAGAACACGAAAAACCTTGATACTAAACCTCGGAAAATTCTAGATAACAGATAAAAGGAAAAATAAAATCGCCCTTTTGCGGCGTACATTCAGTCTTTTTTTTTCTTTAAAAAAATGTTAATATTTGGCAATAATAGCAGCAGAAAAAAGAATTTGTATCAAATTATAGATATTTAAGATGTATTCATTGTTTGGTAAAATGATGCTTGGCTTGCGCTAAGTGAGGTGTAGAATGTGTACGAATTGAGGTTGACAGGAAAAAGATGTAAGTAAATGGAAAAAAGTAAATTTGATACCTGTTCGTTCATATGGTTCGGAGTGTAATAATTACCGTTTGAGACAAACATTTTAGAGAGTAACAGTATACTTCATTCTTGTTGGTAGGAGATCTTTTTACTGTATTTGTGGGACTGTTGAAATACAACTGGGACTTATATTGTGGTTGAGAGTTGGGTTTTTTTTTTGTTTTTTTTTTACTTTCTTCGAAATGTGTGTGTGTGTGTGTGAGAGAGAGAGAGGTTTAGCTAAGGACGAGGCTTCTTCATCAGTTAAACAAGGAAGAGATTGAATTAGATTACCTTTGACTGCTAAGAGGAAGACCTCGAGAAATCTTGACTCCTTCTGGTTTGGAGGCATATCAACCATTGTAGGTTATTTAATGCCAAATCCATTTTTATGCGTATAAGTTGGCGACCTTAATCGAGGTCGACCCGAAGGCTCCCTTTTCAATAGCTACCATACTGAGGTATAGGGAAAGGCGCTATTCCTCCTCTGGATTGCTCTACTTTATCCTTGATCCTTATCTTATGATATTGGGTATTATATAGTACTTATAGTACTCTTTTTGAGTCTTTGGTACGAGTTGACCTGGGATTGAACCCCGGTCTCCCGGACCATTGACGAACATTACTTATTAGGTTAATTGACCCAGTTATGCATATAAACAGTCCTATTTCAAACAATTCAGTTTAGCATAAGTACACAGTTTAGTTCTGTTCAACACATTGATAAGACCCCTATCAGGTGCTATCACTCCGGACCAGAGTGGACCTGGGAGCGATAGCAATAACAGGGGTATTCCGCATTCCCCGAGCCTCACTATCAGATTGTTTAGTGTCGTATTCAGGACATTCGTTGGAGTAGTCTTCCCCCTCTGCAGAGATGCAGTTTGTGTATTCTGCAGCTCCAGCCAACTGGTCTAGACTCATTCTGCTTCAGATTACGAGATTCTTACTGTGGATAGCAGGTTACTTTTCTTTTTTTTTTTTTTTTAAATTCAACGTTTAAATCATAAATATCTGTTAATCAATGGACCTGATTACGTACTCAGCTCTTATATGACCCTTGCGTACAAGCTGTACTGTTGAATATAGATATGTAAAACTTCAAAGAAAATATTTGTGAGAAAGAGAGATGGTTGGTTGGTTGGGTTTTATGGCATATCAACCTTTGTAGCTGATTTAAAGCCAAATGCATTTTTATGAAAATAGTTCTATTTCAAACAATAAGTACGCAGTATAAATGTAATTACAGTTTCATTGTGAAAAACATTTCTATTTCAAGCAATTCAGTTTAATCAAGCAGTTCTAATTTAGCTAATTCAGTTTAGTATAAGTACAGATTTTGTTTACACACATGTCAAAACAGTTCTATATTAAACTATTCAGTTTAGTGTGAGTACAGTTTCAATATCAAAAAACATTTCCATTTCAAATAATTCAGTTTAGCATAAGCACTCAGTTTAAATGTAAGTACGGTTTAATTGTGAAAAACATTTCTATTTCAAGCGATTCATTTTAGTCAAACAATTCAGTTTAGCATAAGTATGCCGTTAGTTCTATTTAACCCATAGATAGGGCCCTATCAGGTGCTAACATTCTGGGCCAGAGTGGACCTGGGAGCAATGGTAATGAAGGGGTGGTACTCATCCCCCAAAGATCCAGCATTACTGGAACCTCACCATCAGTTTTTATGCAGAGGGGTAAGCCCCCCCCCCGCCAACATCAGTGGGGGGGGTCTTACCCCTCTGCAGAGAAACAGTCGGTGTATTCTACAGCCCCAGCCGACTGGGCAGAGAGAGAGAGGGAGAGGTTATAAGAACAAGATTGATAAGGAAAAAGATTGCAAAAAAAAAAAAAAAAAAAAAAGGTGGGGAGAAGAGAGTTAGAGAGAGGTCTACCAAATTATTCCCTTGTAAATTGAATTGGAATTTACCTCATTCTCTAAGTCAGTGTATTTAAAGCATATAACTCACAAGTCTTACGAAAAGGTGCCTGTTATATTATGTTTATATACGTACGTACAAAGATGAGAATTTTTGTAATTGATAAAAAAAGAAAAAAAAAAAAAAAAGGATTATATATGCAATGTGAGTGAAGACCTCAACAAATAATCATTCAATTGCAAATGAAGCTGGTTTCAATTTTGGATTCTTTGTTTAATGGCATATCAATATCCGTGGGTTAATACCAAAGTCATCTTTGTACAGGAACAGTAAAAGTAAAGTAGGCGACCATAGTCGAGGGTGACCCGAAGGCTCCCTTTTCGATAGCTTACTACACCAAGGTGTAGAGGAGGGCGCTACTCCTTTCCCTGGATTGCTCTACTTTACCCTTGATCCGTACCTTATAATGCTGAGTGTTAAGCAAGGAGGCATCAAGTACCATTTTTTGAGTCTTTGGTATGACTCGACCTGGGATTGAACCCAGGTCTCCCGGGCGATTGGCGAACACTCTAACCGCTAGGCCAATGTCCGGTATAAAAAACAGTAGTTATATTATTTAAACTTAAGTTGGAGTTATAAGGGGGTTCATGCCTTTCTCAAGGGATTTAGTCAAGAAGTGAACGGATTTCGAACCCATTTACTACAATGTCGCAGTCCAGCACTAGCCACAACACCAAGGGAATATACCCTTTCCAAAAAAAAAAAAAAAAAAATATATTTTCAAATTGTTTTAAGTATATTACCCTGATAACAATCGCACAAAGTTATACTGTTTTTGCTGTACGAGGGTTACATACACATATAAAACGTGAGAATATTAGTAATAAAAGATAAACAAAACGTTCAGTTGGGTTACAGACCCCACAAAATTACCATTCAATTTAAACTTGAACTGTTAATCACTTTATTTTGGTTGGTTGGTTGTTGGGGTTTCATGGCATATCAGCCTTTATCAGAAATTAACGCCAAATCCATTTTCATACAAATAATCAGTTCTATTTCAAACAATTCAGTTTAGCATGAATATACAGTTTAATTGTCAAAAATTTTTCTATTTCAAGCTATTCAGTTTATTCAAACAGCTCTAATTCATCCAATTCAGTTTAGTATAATTATGGATTTTGCTTACACAAAGTTAAATGTAAAAACAGTTCTATATTAAACAATTCAGTTTAGCATAAGTACAGTTTCAATGTCAAAAGCATTTCTATTTTAAGCAATTCAGTTTAGCATAAGTCATCATCATGTCGTGCTGGTAGCACGGATATCCCTGACCCTCTCTCGCCACTTTTCCCTATCGTTCATAGCCTCTGGCAGGTCTTTTGGGCTACATCCCGTATCCTCACATAGTTGCTGAATGTATGTTCGTGCTGGTCGTCCTGCTATTGCTTGGCCATATGTGGGGGTCCATAAGAGCACATCACTTATGAGTTGTTCCTGCTTCTCCAGCAGTGTCCTGCATGTCTGGTTCGTCTAACTTGTATAGTTTTCGTGATAGGAGGCAGGTGGCCGTACAGTTGGTGTCTTGTGGGGTGTTGCTGCCAGGACTTGTTCAAGATTGCACGTAGCATTCTTGTGTAATTGCCGTCAAGCCTCTTCTCCAGCCGTTTTGTTAGAGTCCATGTAGTGCATCCATATAGCAGTATCGATACGACCGCTACCTGGAAGAAACTGCGTTTCATTTTATCGGTTAGGTCTGATTTCCATATAGTCGATAGCCTATTGATAGCTGTCCATGCCTTCGTTAACCTCGTGTCGATGTCCTTTTCGGTTGATGAGACGCTGCTTCCTAGGTAAGTGAATTTGTCTACTAGTTTAAATGGGGTTCCGTCTAGTGTGGAGATGTCACCTGTTTGATTATAGCACATATATTCCGTTTTGTGTGCATTGACAGAGGCCTATGCCTGCGGCTGCTCGTTCCAAACTATGCAGTAGTGTTTCGGCTTGGTTGGGTGTATTTGCCAGTATCTCTATGTCATCGGCTTAGTCGGCGTCGGTAATTGTTTTTGCGGGGTACCTTCAGCTTTTCTTTGTCAGCTCGAATCAGTTCTCTCAGATTTTATCAATCGATGTTCTAAGTACATAGTCTAGACAAATGATAAAGAGGTATGGAGCTAGCGTGTGTGGCGATTTAGGAATTACCAAAGAACTCCCAACCGGATGTTGACTCGTCGGCTGCCTGATACAAAATGTATAAATGCGTCGCCACGCATAAGGCTCCACGCATCCATCCGGTTAAAATCAGAAAAAAGAAAAATAATAAAATATAAAGTAACCAATGAGAAGCGGTCGCGCCAAAATTAGAAGGATTTTGGCGTGGCGAATTTGGAGCCGGTGAAAAGAGATAAATACTCAGGTTTTCTGTGAACCGCTCTCTTTTCGGGTAGTGACGTCGAACCGACAACACCGTTTTTACTATCTGGTGTTTTGGGCACCACGCTATGTCTTTAGACGTAGCGTTGGTTAGTCCATTCACCAGGTAAATAAAGGAAAGTTTGAAAGAAAAGTTTTTCGTCTCCTGTCTGTTCCTATCTTCTCTTTTTTTATATTTCTTATGGACCTTCTTTGGGCAAGTCAACGTGGGGTAAAACTAAATAACCAAAATATGGAGTCAGATATCTTACGGCAACACAGTCTTGCCCTTAGCCACTGACCTTCATAAAACCTTTTAAACCCCACACGTGTCCCCAAGTACGCAGTTTAAAAGTACATAGTTTAATTGTCAAAAGCATTTCTATTTCGAGCTATTCAGTTTAGTGAAACAGTTCTTATTCAAACTATTCAGTTTAGCATAAGTATGCAAATCCATCCTTCTAGAAGGACAGTAATGGTACTATTTAACCTATAGCTGGGAGGATAAGGGATTTTACAGCTTTTCTAAAGGTATTTGTCCGAAAGTGAACATAATAGCTCGGCTGGAGTTCGAACTCGCTTACTACGATTCCACAGTCCAGCGATTTAACCATCACACCACGAGGATACACCTCTTCTTTTATTCTCTCGATGTATTTAAAGTATTTTACACTAACAGAAATCTTAGTAAGTGATCTTTGAATCATGATTATATACAGAAATAAAATATTTTAAGTTGAACATAAATTAAGCAACAAGGAAATCAAAAAAAGTAAATGCGGAATGCAATCTCGAGGTTGACTTTGAAGATATATTTAAAGCAGTTGACAATCATATTTTGTCTAGTTTATCGAGTACAAACAAATGATTGGCTGGAGAGTTGGACATTTTATTTCAAGGGAGGTAAATGTTTTAAGAATAAATAAAAAGCCTCAAAAGACCGAATATAGAATGTTGTGTCGAGACATGGAAATTAGAGTGCTGTGTTGAAATTGGAGGGCCTACAAAGAGTGATAAAATTATAAAAAGAGTAAAAGACTAGAGTTTCTGTGAAAGATTGAAGAAATTCGGATTAATTACTTTACAAGAAAGTAAAGCAGTTAATCCTAGTTAAGAATGAGAGGTGAAACTTTCAGAATAATAAATGGATTTTCTAATTATGGTAGATATTTTTTAAAATATTTATCCACAAGCTGGGAATTATTGTCAACGTAGGTTTTAAAAACGATGTCTATTAATCAATTGTTTTTTTTTCTTTTTTGCTAGTAGAGTAATATATTTTTGGAACATATTGCCTAATCATTTCCAAAGCAACAATCGTGTAAAAAAATTTTAGGATTAAATTGAATGATTTTAAAGACACGAGTAAGTAAAATCGAATGCGTTTACAGAATTTGATTTGTAAATAGATATTGTATTAATAATACATATATTATGAGTAAAATCTTTTTTTTTTATGCTGTGAGAAGAGAGTAAGAAAGGGAGCTGCCTAAGGTAGAATAACAAACAAACTATAATAATAATACAAACATGAGAATTTTGGTGATTGACGGATAGATTAGAAAACTTTAAAATGCCTCATTCTCACCATAACAGTTCTGCTTTTCCAAGTTCTTTCACCCGACCTTCTCCTTCAACTGACTCAGTAAATAGATAACTATTCGTTGCTTTTTGGACCGAAACCAAATTTATTCTAAAAACACAAGCTTTCAAAGATGTACCTGGAAAATGTAGATACCTTACTGATAAACAAATTATGTGACTAAATAAATAAAAGTCATATCTTTTCGTGTGTCTAATTTGAATCTACGATAGGTGTGGTTAAAAACATTTTGTCGCTACAGATGTTTGCGGGTCTTATCAGTCAGACCAAATAAACTCAACTGGCGCATAATCACCAACGATGTTTTTCAAATGCAAACTATCTTGCCAGGAGCAACTGGCCGATAAAAAACAACAACAACAAAAAAAAAAAAACCTGAAGCATTTGTTACACCTTGTCTACTGAAATTATTGACAAAATCCGGGGAACATCTAGTCAAAAAACCAGATGAAACTCTTGTGATGATGATTTTTTAAAAAATATGCAGCAAATTCATAACATTTTTGGGGAAGAGTTTTTTTATGCCAGAGGAAATTTTAAGAAACAAAGAATTTTTTTCAAATGGGCTAAACAAGGGTTTTCCACGATGAGTTTGAAACAAAAAGAAACACACTGTTTCTCCGGTAAAGAAAAAGTTTCCGGCGTAGCAGTCAGTAAAGAAAATGATGTTGACAGTCTTCTGGGACATAAAAAGACTCATCACTATTGATTTCTTTAAAAAACGTGTAACTGTAAAC
The DNA here is from genome assembly GCA_963585895.1 of Sepioteuthis lessoniana. Lineage (NCBI taxonomy): Eukaryota > Metazoa > Mollusca > Cephalopoda > Myopsida > Loliginidae > Sepioteuthis > Sepioteuthis lessoniana. The sequence continues at coordinate 54,493 of CAUZXS010004446.1, forward strand.
TGAGCTTCCTACTGCCGACCCCTTAGGCAAAATTCCAGTCATTTATTGAATGATCCTTGAATTTACTTATTAACTCTGAGTCTGTTACACCTGTATACTGGTGCAAGGATCACGCTTAGGAGCTCTGGGTCACAAAGGTCAAGGACATCAAAAACTTTAACCATCCCATAACAGATTGAAACTTAAGTTGCAAACTTAAAATTCAGGCAAAGAATTCCTGCCGATGACCAACAGATGGCATTATCAAAGCAGTATATAAGACGAGCACGTGAAAGTCTCATTCTCTTTACTTGCAGCAAACCTGATTCTAGTCTGCCTGGAGAGGGAAGTTTCCATTCTAAAGAAACCTAGTGTCTCAATGATCATGACTCTATATGATGTCATAAACCTTCTTCCTTACACAATGGTATATTTCTTTCCACACAACCAACAAATAACGAATACTTCTTAAGTATGCAAGTATTTCCCCAAAACTTCCATTTCTCGAAGAATTACATACATGTACTTACTCTAAGTATATTCATAAATCTCTTCATTCACTATTTTTGAAGCTCATTTTATTTCGTATTAATTCGATTAGTTTTGCTCTGCCAATAAAGTATGTTAATACAACGTGGTTTTTCTTGTATTTATTCCGTACGAGGAAATGATATCAGATCAATCACAATTCCTTATTGCTCAGAAAGGGACTACTCGGTTCCATGCAAGTGCACTTGAGATACGGGCGTTCGTTTTTGATAGTGGCCTAATTGTCGGAGACATCCACATTTTACGAGACGTTGTACGCACACTTTATTTTTACTTGCCAATAGAAAGGGTTTACAAGAACTGACTTGCTTATGATTAGCGTGTTATATTAACTTGTGGAGGCATATTTCTAAATTTAGAGCCAGAGTGAAACTTCAATTTCAACAGCAAAGCAATACATCTATATGTTGTATAAAATAAATGCTTTTACAACTTCAGCTTTTAGTGCTGTACTTAGAATGATCAATCTAAATATTATTCATAGTCTCATACTTACATATAGGTTGGAGCATAACAATAAGAAAATTAAGAAAAAAAATCCAGCAATATTTTAATAGAGTAATACATTTAAAAATGCTCTAAGAGAATAAAGCAATTTCCAGTCCAATTACCTACTGAATTATAATTTTGTCGAGTCCGTGTCAATGCTGAATATAATTCTCTAAAAATAATTTGAAGTCTTAAATTATATTGATATTGATATATATAAATATATATATATAAGTAAAGTTGGCGACGGCAGTCGAAGGCGACCCGAAGGCTCCCTTTTCAGTAACTACTACACCGAGGAGTAGGGGAGGGCTCTACTCCTTTCCCTAGATTGCCCCACTTTACCCTTGATACGTACCTTATAATGCTGAGTGTTAAGCAAGGATGCATCAAGTATCATTTTTTTAAGTCTTTGGTAAGACTCGACCTAGCATTGAACCCCGGTCTCCCGGACCATTGGCGAACACTACCCACTAGACCAACTGCGCGAGTAGGATGTGATACAAGGTAAATTTTTCTTAGCCGAGTTTAACAGGATTGAATTTAGAGTTTTCTTTCTCGACCGATTGCCATATTAAGGTTACAGAGCACAGTCTACCCTACTATTTACCCTTAGCTGGAGGGAGAATAGTTGGTTGAATATTTTTTTCAAGGCTATTAGCGCTGTGCAAAAAGCCAACAGCTTCGTCCAGGTTTTGAACTCGGGTCGCTGTCCATTTCTTACGTCGATATCTATTCCAACACGAACGTTTTGATATAACAGAGATAACTCTGAAATCGTTATTCAAATTCAAAGTATTAATATCATCTTGGGTTATTTATTAAAACAGAAACCTAACACATTTCATTGATTGTTTAGTATCAGCATGAAAGTACTGCTGTTTCTTGCTATCGCAGTTCTTTTATTTTAATCTATTTTTCTTAAGTTTTAAAACGTGTTTTATATTATTAAGTTTCTGCCTTTAAAAAAAAAATTGATGAAGTGAAAATATTTATTCTGTTTGCCATGTATTTTGTTTGAAATGAATGATGTGGTGAGTGGGTTTGTATATTGTGGTGGTGGGGCTCATGCGTTTCTTTGACATTAAAAAAGTTTTAATACTTCATATTTCCCACGAGAATCAGAAATCTATTTTCTTTTTTCTTTTTTCTTATTTATGTTTTTATTTTTTTTTTTTTAAACCTGCGATTAATCTTGACTTTTGCTTATTTTTATTCATTCGAATTTTCCATCATCAGTTTGAAAAATTGGTCTGCCCTTGCCTGAGATTGCTTTTTTTTGAGGGGAGGGAGGGACCCTCACAAAAAAAAAAAAAAAAAAAGCACTGCCTGTGTTTGCACTAAAGATGTGCATCCTTGCATGTAGCCTGCATCAAACAATTTGGTTTGACTTTGAAGATAAACGGAGAAAAAAAAAATTGAAACTTTTTGGTAAAGTCAACGAAAATAAACAGATAAATAAATGCGTAAAATTTAGATTGAAAAGAAGACATTGTTGATATTATAAAACAAAAAGTGATTGGTGACCTGACGACCAATGAGAGGAGTTCTTTATTAATTATTTAAATAAATTAGTTTTAAGTGTTTTTAAAAAACCATTAGAAGAATTTTGGGGGTCTGAGTCCACGCACAATTCATTTTTTTAATCATTTGGATTCTTAATATTACAGATAAATGATGATATGAGTCCTTTTCAATTATTTCAAAGGAATTTGCAGGGTGTTTTCATTAGTTTTTTTTATGCAAAAACTATTTTTGCTGGTGTGTGTCTACGCTCTGATTGATTGGAAAAGTCCAAACTCAAGAACAACACAATGATTTAAAGTAGGAAGCATTATATAACACCGTAAGCATTTGTGTACAAGATATAGTTTGAATTCAGAGCTTTCCTTCTAGACCGGTTACAATTGCTGAAGAGGGGGGGGGCTTTCTACCTTTATACCAGAGGTATTATCGCTGTGTTCAGTTTGGTTTACTTTTATGACATTTCAACCATTTTAGGTATTTTAATGTCAAATCCTGTATATAATTTGTAAACACATTTTTGTAAATAATATTTTTAAACAAGCCTGAGCTCATTTTTTTGCACACTTAAATAGTTTCTATTTTTGCAAGAGGCGCAGTGTCATCTGTGTTGTCTGCGTCCGTTAAAGTTTCTACGGAGTATCGTCTGGTTCTTGGCTTTTTTTTTTTTAGTGTAAAGCCATTTTCTTTCACAGGATCTATCAACGTTTGGAGTACGCAGTCTTGGCTGATTATGAACAGATATCGGGCTAATGCATCCCTCTAGCAGAACACCAGCAATAATGTGAAAGAAGTTTGTGTTTCCATCCGGTGAGCGAATTTTTACTTTCCTGTTTTATAGAGCATCATTATGGCTGTGACTGTTTTGTTGGGGAGACCATACGCTAGAAGTATTTGCTCCATCTTCCCTCTGTGTATGGAGTCAAATGCCTTGAAGAAATCTACGAATAAGAGTGTCACCTCGAGGTTTTTTGCACGAACAACTATGATTTGATTAATTGTCAGAATCTATGAAGTTGAGGAAGCCGAATTCCAGCTGCATAGTCTGAATCTGGCACCAGGAGGCATTGGACTCCATGTGAATGCAGGCAAAACAGAGTACATGTGTAAGGAGACATCTCTATTCGAAATGGAGGTTTTCTAAAATTAGTTGACAGGTTCACATACCTCGGTAACAGCGTCTTATCAGCTGAAAGTGACATCAATATGTGCATAGTAAAAGGTATGGACTGCTATCGATAGGGAATCACTTTAACCATTACTAATCATTTGCGTGCACACAGCTAAATAGCTTCAATTATTGCTATATAAAAGCCGCAATTAACATCAGTCATTTGTTTTTGGTAATTTCATTTTTGATTGCTTGGTTTCTTTGTTTAATGGCATATCAACCTTTGTAGGTTATTTAATGCCAAATATATTCTCCTGGTACTATTTAACCCATAGCTGGGAGGATAAGGGGGTTCATACCTTTCCCAAGGGTATTTGCCCGAAAGTGAACGTAATAGGGCGACTGGAGTACGAACTTGCGTACTACGATTCCACAGTCCATCGCTTTAACCCTTCATTTTTGAATGAGTTTGGACTAATTTGTTTGCACAATAGTATTGCTATTAAATATTTTCAATCATTACAATCTAAACTTAGAATTCTATTTAATATTAATTATTTGTGTAATATAATGGCCGAGAGATTTCGTTTTATATATCTTGCCTTTCGGTTTAGTTCGGCTGAGAACCTTTCGCTTAGCGCAAGAGTTAGTTAGGTGCAAACATGAGCGCAGTCGTTCACGCGCACGCGGGGAGCGGATGTGTCATTCAGAGATGTCACAATAAAAATCCCAGATACCGGGGAGGATGTGAATGACGTCACGCACCGGAAGCGTGGGCTGAGATTTGAGAAAAGTCAGTTGTTGAGTTCCATCGTCCGAACGGGAAGGTTGTCTTTCGGGTCTCGCCTCGGCGAGACCAGTAGTTTGCAGCGAATGTCGCACGTGGTTTGGGACAGATGGAAAAGTCATCATAGAAAGATTGTGCCTCTCTCTTCCTTATGTCGAAAAACCTTTTAACTCAAAAGGTAATAAAAAGTTTCGTACCTGAACTAAGAAGTCGTGTTTTTGTGTTTCGGGATTCCTATGTTATCTATCTATCTATCTATATATATATATATATATATGAGTTATGAACATTCTATGTACATTTCACATATTCATGTATGGCTATGTTACATTTGTTTTCACACAGTGAAGTGGTTACTAGTATTACAATTTAACACCAGTTATTTAATTCAACGCTTCATTCATTTGCACACAGTCAAATGGTTCCAAGTATTGCTATGTATCACTAACAATTCAATTAAACATCAGTCGCTTGTTTACACACAGTTGAATGGTCAAACAGCTTTATTTCAAACAATTCAATTTAGGATAAGTCATTTATTTGCACACAGTTGAAATGTCAAACACTTATTTGACCCATAGATAAGACTCTTTCAGGTGTTATTTACGTTTACATTTTTATGCAGTTCTTTCTTAAAGGTTTATTTTTGCACACAGTTATAAATCATCAAAAATTCCTATCTAACTAAAAAAAAGTGCACACAGTTGTAAGGTTTTAAGAATTCCTATCTGATACTAACGATTACAAGGTTTCAAGTAATTATCTATCTAATAATAGTCATTTGCTTGCACACAGTTATATCGTTTTAAGTTACTTCTACTAATAATAATCCTTTGTAATCAATTAGAGCTTCAAGTAACTATTCTTAATATAAATAATTTACTCAGTTATATGGTTTTAACTATTCCTTAATAATATGAGTGATTTTTAAACAGATCGTTATGGCATAGTAAGTTGTAAGTAAAGTTGGCAACCTTAGTCGAGGGCAACCAGAAGGATCCCTTTTTGAAAACTACTACACTGAGGTGTTGGGGAGGGCACTATTCCTTTCCCTGGGTTGATCCACTTTACTCTTGATATGTACCTTATAATGCTGAGTGTTAAGCAAGGAGGCGTCTTGTACCATTTTTTGAGTCTTTGGTATGACTCGACCTGGGATTGAACCCAGGTCTCCCGGGCCATTGACGAACACTACCCATGATGCCAATGTCCGATTTGGACCCAAACAGGCACAATCACTCCGGTTTTTAGTGGACCTGTGAGTAATGGCAATAAAAGGGTACACCACCCTCCCCAGAATACCAGATCCAAATTAGTGACATAATCAGAATACCCTTTTTTGAGAGTATTCTCTCTTTGGAGAGGGATACAGTTAGCCCCACCGACAGGGCGGATGGGATATTTTATTACCCAAAGAAATCACAGAGAGAGAGAGAGAGAGAGAGAGAGAGAGAGTAGCAAGAAAGAGAGAGTAGACGAAGGGATAAAGAGATCTATACATTTATGTATGAGAGAGACTAAAAAAAAAAAAAAAAAAAAAAAAAAAAAAATGACGTGAGATATGAGCAGAGAGAGGAAAAATACAATTTCCATGTATAGAGGAAGGAGATATATATATATATATATATGGGGGTGGAGAGAGATATTAGTCATCTTTCATTTCTTTTTATCAGATATTTCCATTATTCCAATGTTAGTGTTGATGTTTCTTTAATCTTCCGATGAAGAAAAAAAAAAAACTAACAGGATTAACATTTCCAGTTTTAGAAAAACAAAAAGGGGGAAGTTTTCTTGTTCAATGGCTTCTATATACTTATAAGAACATGAAATCTTATTCTTGGTTTGGTTTATTCAACGGCATATCAACATTTGATTCATTTGTAAATAATTATTTCTACACCTTCAACGTTTCAATTTTTAAAAAATTCGGACTGTTTTATTTGTCTATCACAAACTATTTGTTTGCACACAGTTTTATAGTATCAAGTATTCTTATCTAATACAAATAACGTGCATGCAGTTATATGGTTTGAAGTATTCTTATCTAATAATTTTAAACAGATATATTTAACCCATCGATGGGACCCTAATAACTATACTACTCCTGGTCTGAGCGGATCTTGAAGTTATAGCAATGAAGGGGTAATTCACACTCACTAGAAATCTAGAAGTGGAGCCTTACCACTGGATGCAGTTTAATGTCATACCTAGGACACCTATTTTTATAATGGATGCTGGCGAGATATTATACGCCCCGCCGATAGGGTTGTCTCCTGGTTACAAAAATACTTTTGTTTTCATGTTTTCTGTATTTGATCAAATCTCGCCCTGACTTGTTAATCAAGTTATAAAAGCTTTTTATCTTTTTTTTTTAATAAAAGAAAGAATGTTCGGTGACTTGTGATTTCGGTTACTTTGTTTAATGGCATATCAACCTTCGTGGATTATTTAATGCCGAAGCCCTCCATATTGAAGGATGGTTGTGGTGCTATTTAACCTATAGCTGGTGGGTGATAAGGGAGGTTGTGGTTTTTATATATCTCTTCTGTCATGATGTTACCTTAAAAAGTTTGCATTTCTTGCCCTATAACTAATTCTTTATTCTATTCTTGATATCTCTGGGTGTCATACTTCCTATCTTTTACACTAATTGTTGTAAAAATTGATAAAAAGATCTCTTATTCTAAAGTAAATATAGAAATAAATATAAAATAAAATACTGCAAACTCTATATATGAAAGCGTCTACGTCTTTTAAATCAACATCGTTCATCTAATAGTCTACTTGGCTGGTGCTGTAGAATGCACTGATTGTATACCTGCAGAGGTTAGGTTTTATGGTATATCGATCATTGATGGTTATTTAATGCCAAATCTTTACTATTATTTCCACAACGTTTCGGCCGATATGTCCTCCGGCCTTCAGGTGTTAGTCGAACTAGAGGAACCTACATGGAACTTCGAACTACGTCCTTTATTGAATCCACAGGAGTCGCCTGTTTTGATTCCATTAACCATAACCGGGTACAAGTGTGAAGTATTCCTGTATTGTTACTTGCCTGCAGTCAGGATTGAACCTACCATTTCCAGATGATTGTCTCCTTAGAAGCTTAGAGAACCAACACCTATAACCGTTACGCTATGTGTCTTGCGTTACGGTTATCAGCGTTGGTTCCCTAAGCTTCCTAATACAGTCATTTCTTTGCTCTGTCATATTCAAGACAGTCGTTAGGAGGGGTCTTATCCCTCTACAGAGATACAGTCGGTGTATTCTACAGTCCCAGTCAACTGGGATACCCTGCAGAGGGGTAGAACCTGTTAGTGTCCTGGATATGTCACTAAACAATTTGATTGTGAAGTTCCTGTTCTGAATCATTGGTAAAATCGTATTATCTCTTCATTGTTGTTACTTCCGGCTCCACTCTGACACGGAGTGGTAGTAGCTGTTAGGGTCCCATCAATAAAATTATCCAAATAAGACGAAAAAGATATGTAGGACACTGGAGAAGCAAGGATGAACGCATTAGTGACGTTCTCTTATGGATCCTTACACATGTACGTGCCAGTGTTGGCCGACTAAGAAGAACTTACAACAGCTCTGTACGGACACAAGATGTAGTCTAGAAGATCTGCCGGGAGCGATGGACGAAAGGAACGGATGGAGAGAGAGAGAGAGAGAGGGGGGGATCCATGCTACCAGCGCGACCTCTATATATGATAGAAAGAGAGAGAGAGAGAGAGAGAGAGGAAAATCGGAATAGAGAAGAGAAAAAAAAAGATTAAACAGAAACTACATTTTGTGCCATCAACAAAATCTTCAAACATCTCCATTCTCTTATTTTTTTCCTTATGTAACAATAATACTTAAAGAATGAACAAAAAAAGATTCCTTTAAAATTTAATTTTTTTTTTACTGTAATCCCAATTCTTGCTAAACCTGAGAAGTGAGAACGGACCAAATAGTTTCCAGAAACTAAAATCTAGATCACTGCCTTGAAAGGTTTCCTCCTTTCAACCACCCGGCCCTCGCCATTAGTCTTAAACGTAACTAGATGTGAGCAACCAACACTTTGTAACTGGAAACCGTCCTCCAACAAATGGATTCTAAGTCGGTTATTACATGCTTCAGATTATTGAGTCAAAATGACATTTAAACAAGCAGGAAAAAAAAAAAGAAAGCAAAAAATAGAATAAAATAAAAATAAATAAAAAAAAACAGATTTCTCATCGATCAATATTCTTTGAGTTGCTGGATTTTATTTACAAGTAAATGCGTTAAATGAAACAAAAAATAAATAAAATTAAAAGAATAAAGAAAAGAACAGAAAAGATAGAATTTAAGAATTTCCTTCAGTTAATTATTCCAAATTTCTATCCTAATTGTCTTAATAAGCCTAAAAGGAATATGCCTGCTGCTCCTTTAATAGTAAATGCAAAAATGCCTGGGAATCGTGTTTTTGAATGATCTTTTCTTCTTTTTGAAGACATTACTGTCTAGAAAAAAAAACTTAGTTGAGTCGTCTTGTGTTTAACCCTTTTGGAGGCAGAGCGACATTTTTGTCTTTCTGTGATTGCTCAATGTAAGGCATTTTCCTATTGGGTGCTCGTTGACCAATTCAATGTTAAAGTATAGGAACATAGCTGGGAGGCCCCACTGTGATATGGGATTGTGTAAAGGTTGTTCGGACATCTATACTAAAAAACGAATGCTTTATTGTCTTCAGGCTATTGTACTATAACCCACAATTGCCGATCAAATTATATATATTTATGTGTGTGAGTGTAACTATTTTGAAAGTTTTCTTTAATGTCGTTTTATATTTAAAACAAAAATGCTTTGGTTTTAAGTCTTCTCATATTCCCGATTAACTATCAAAGCATCCACCTCTTAAAATAAAAAAAGGTTTTGGTTTCAAGCCGCTTCGTATTTAAAACGGAAAGGCTTTAGTCTTAAAACATAAGATATCATAAACAGTCAATGGTGAAAAAGCCGTTTAAAAACTTTAAAAAGCGTTTATTTCATTAAAAGATCTGTGCCTCGTGTTTAAAAATCAGAGTTGATTTCGTTCTATGATTTTTTTTTAGGGAGAACATCTAATATTACCGCGTGTATATAAATCAGTGGTTACTACGCATAGCATTACAATAATGATAGCAAATATAATACAAAAGAAAAAAGGGGAAAATTATTCTTAAGGTATGTACGTTCACAATTGTCAGTTGTGCTGTCTAGTATGGCCTAAGACCATTCACAAATGTGTTGTCCAGTGTTATCTAAGACCATTCGCTAATCTCTGGTTGCCTATACTACCCATATCTCTAGAACTGGGGTCTCAGCATCAAATGCAATTTAGTGTCATACCGAGAACATTTTTTCTTTTGGGTGGGGGCCAGACAATCGGTGTATCCTGAGCCTCACCGTCTGAGCGAAAAAGATTTAGCGAAAATGAATCAACACCGAGAGCTTCAGATTTCATCTGTAGAAGCGTAGTGATTAAAACAATAACAATGAAGATACTAGTATATGTGTGTGTGTGTGTGTGTATATATATATATATATATATATATATATATATATATAATGTAACAAGACAAATTTTTATTAGGGGAAGTAAAATAAAGTAATTTTCAGTCCAGTTTTCAACAAAATGATGCATTGAACATCATTCTTTAAGAATTTTGATGATTTAAAAAAATATAACCAAGATGATAAAACTATCACTTGAATCATTAACGCGTCCTTAAATAAAAGCACTACTATAATCTTGGACTGCTGTTAACTATGAAAGTCCAGTTAGAATCTTTCACTCCTTTCTGAATAGAAGCATCAACATCATCATGGACCAACGAGGACCCAAAGGTTTCACGAGTCGTCCAGTAGTAATTTACGAAGGTCTTTACTTCGATTTAGCACAAGGCCAAATGAATGGGGCACCCAATGCACGAGTCGTCCAGTAACAAATCATAAGAATAGAGCACAAAAGTCAGTCGAATATACGATTGCTTTTCCTTCCGAAAAATAAACCAAAGATTTCAGGTTTCCTGGTGATTGGTTGGAAGAGGAGGAGGAAATTAGTAACGAGTAAGTGGGAACATTTCGATGTAAAAGACAAACGGGGCTAGTGTATATATGCGTGTATTTACATGTAATTAAGCTTAAAAAAGACAAAAAGAAAAACGAAAATAAAAAAAAAGTTTCCAAAAGTTTCACTCAAGCATTATGTAGAGCTTCCTCTCCCCGCCCCTGTTTTCTTAAGATTATTCAACAAGCAGAAGAAAAATGGTAATGTTTTTTTTCTTTTTTGTTTTTCTTCCTTTTATTTATATTTTTAAGTTTTGTATTTACTAAGTTGTCTGCTACATTTACTTAACCATCCCCTTTCCTCACACCCCTAAGAAAAACAAGCAAAAAACAAAGTAAAAGTCACACACACACACTCATTCAAATATTTCCCTACAACCGATGCACTGGGTATGAAGACTGAGGGATTGAAATTAACGGGGCAGGGAAACGTTTGCGGTGAGTAGACATCCCCCCCCAATCCCTGTAAAACATGCGTCTTACAGGCCAACAAATATGACTAATTTGCTGCCTAAAAGCAAATGCTCAGGTGTACAAACGGATTTCTGTAAACAGGAGCCAAAAATGCCTCTACAGATTATGCGTCTTATAGTCGAATAAATACGGCTAATTTTTTGTTAGACTATTTTACGGCATGTCAACCCTCGTTGCGTTACTCTATGCCTGAAGTCAGTTTAACAATTATGGTCCCAAATTATATACAGTACAAAAATGTACCTTCATAATCATTACCAACATGAATAAGTTGAGGGCAACCAGAAGGCTCCCTTTTCAATAGCTACTACACCGAGGTGTAGGGGAGAGCGCTACTCCTTTCCCTGGATTGCTCCACTTTACCCTCGATACGTACCTTATATTACTGAGTGTTAAGCAAACAGGCATCAAGTACCATTTTTAAAGTCTTTGGTATGACTCGACAAGGGATTGAACCCAGGTCTCCCGGATCATTGGTGAACACTCTACCCACTGGACCAATGAGCCGGTTATAAGTACTTCTTACTTAATAACAATATCAATGCGTATATATTAGGGTCGGTTAAAAATTCATAGATGACGTCTTATCTGCTTTTGGTGACTTTAACCAATGGGATTCAAGCAATGCAACAATGACAAAAGTATGTGGATCACAAAGGAGATTATGTTGGAGAAAAAAAACTCGTTTGGTCACATTCCTCGAGACTATCTTGCTCAGCTGATTAACTTTTCAGCTGAGCTTAATATAAATATATGTATACACACGTGTGTATGTGTGTGTGTGTGGTGGTTCATGTTTAACTCAATTGGGCTCTCATACATCTAGGTCGACGGAAGTATATATGTATATATACACGCACACACTATATATCACACATGATGTTTTTTTACCAATGGAATCCAAGTAATGCAATATCGATTAAAGAAGAGTGTGGACCACAAGGAGACCTAAAATAAATCCCCTTTGGTCACATTCCATGAAAGTATCTCGGTCAGACAAACTTTTCAGCTGACCCTGGAAGACATATAAATAAGCAAATACTTTTAGTATATGGTCTGCCAAGAGAAACAGTTACCACCATAATGATGCTCTACAGAAGATAAAAGCAATGGTTGGCTCACACGATTGTGACACTAACTTCTTTGATATTGTCGCCAACATCTGGCAAGGAGGTGCCCGTGGTGTAATGGTTATCGTCGCAGGATATGGACACGGCGATACGAGTTCAAATCCTGGACCAGACTGATTGCATTTCACATAGCACTAATACCCTTGGGAAAGGTATGAATCCAAATATACTCCCTCCAGCTATGGGTAAATAGTAGGACAGACTAGGTTCTTCAGCCTTGATGAGGCAACTAGTCTAGGAAAAGGAAAACTGAATTAAAACCTGTTAAAAATTGACCTAGTGTCATATCCTGCCCGAGCGGATATGATCTGGCAAGGAGATACATTTGAACCATATCCATTTATCATCTCAAAGATTACACATCAGTAGATCTAATGAAAGAAAATGGTCTCACCCACAAAATAAAGCAAGAAGCTAAAGATATTCCGCAGAAACAATAATAGATGCAGACTACGCTGATTGTCCAGAGCTTCTCGAAAATACATCAACCAAAGCCGAAAATACATCAACCAAAGCCGAATCCCATGAAGCAGGCAAGAGGCATTAGACTCGACACAAACTCAAAGTATGGAGCCATCAATAAATGACAAGACTGAAATTTGTAAACCAGTTCACGTATTTCGGTAGTAATATCTCATCTACTGAGAGCGATGTCAAAAAGCGTACAGGTAAGGTGTAAACTGCTATTCACAGGATGTCTATCATACTGAAATCAGATCTCTCTGATAAAATGAAAAGCTGTAGCCGTTTTTTTCAGTTTCTTTGATTCCGATGTATCAATATTTTGCGAGTGATTTTTTGGACTATTGTCTTCATTATTATTCTTAGTTGTAACTCGTTTCGGCTGTTGTATCCTCCGGCCTTCCCTCAAGTGTCCTTTGTTTATCAGGGCATTAAAAGGATTCAACCTGGGAAATCATTTTCAAAGTTTGATTGTTGATCAAACAAGGCGTTCAAGAAATGCGAAGATGTTATTCAAATAACATCAATCCGAGAAGCATCACAAGAAGCGTCATCAGATGAATTCGAAACATCCAATGAAATCAATTACTTTTGGTATATTTAAAGTAATTTTCTTTAAAAACAGTTTGATTTTGCCTTTTCAATCTTTAGTTCCCAGATTGTACTCATTTCTATATTTGCTGTGTTTGTTGGAGCCATCAAGAGGTTCCTTAGGAAAACCGGAGAATACAGTGGCCGAAACGTTGTGATACAACAAATTACAATGGTTAGCATGTTAGACTAGCAAACCTACACAAGTGAGTTCGATTCTCATTGGTGTCCCATTCATGCAGCCTTGTGCTACATCTAAGCAAAAAGCTTAGTAAATTACAACTAATTACAATAGTCCGAAAACATGGATTATTTAATGCCAAAACCTACATTGTTGAAGAACAGAAGTAGTACAATTCAACCTACAACTGGGGGATAAGGGAGTCCATATCTTTCTCGAGGGTATAAAATCTAAAAGTTAATGTAATAGTACGAGTGGAGTTCGAACTCGCTTACTACGAATTCACAGTCCAGCACATTAGCCACTACAACACGGGGACTCACCGAGTCGTATCAGTTCTATTATATATGAGTGAAACACTTGGAGAACAAGCGATGATGGTAACAAAAAAAATGCTACGTGATATTTTGAAAAAACCCTGGAAGCAGTACCCCAACAAACAGCAGCTGTACGGCCAATTTCCTCCCATCTCACATTTAAGACGAACAAAACATGCCAGACACTACTAAAGAAGTAGCAGCGAACTCCTAAGCAACGATCTTCTATAAACTGCCTACATATAGGTAAGTATTAGCCGACCAGCAAAACTTGTTAGCCCTATGCGAGGTTGGGGAGAGTCAAAGGAATCCGTGTTGTAAGCACGACTTGATGTACTAGATATGACTGTGACGTTGCATAAAATATTTATCCCAAGACGGGAGTTTATTTTTCGCACGTGTGAAGTCGGAGCAGTCTGGCACTTGATCGCTCGCAAAATAAGTCCCAGTTAACATTCCTTCTTCGGGCACATGGGAACTGGCAGATAATGTGGGGGTTAATTTGGGCCTAGACTGACCGCCGCAGGCAAGGAGTTTCCAAATTTCACGTTACGCACCCACCCACCAGGCCACTACCTCTTCCTACCACCCCCAGGATAACGGAAGATATGGGCCTCTAGGTTTAGATATAATATTATCATTCATCGTAGTCGACAATTTCATTTTCCCGTGTAATATTTTTAAAGGCGAATAGGACATTTAGCGAGAATAAATTGAAGCGAATGAAGCTGAAAAGGAATATGCAAAAGACGGCAACTCGATAGGCAAACAACACAACGAATAAATTTTGACGCGAGGGGACATATAAAAATATAACAAGGTTTTTAATACGTGCTGACACAGACAAATATTAAGGTGCCGGCTATATTACCAGCAGACCATACCAAATACAAATGTCTTTCTAGCTTCCTTTTTCTTTTCCTTCTTTCTTTCAATTGAGAGAGAGAGAGAGCATACAATTGCAATACTTAGGAAGGGTGGAGGGAGAAAACGGTTTTAAGGTTTACTTAGCTTTTTCGACGGGTTTCTTCGTAGAGTATTTTCTTTAACGGGCTAGCGGGATTCTATGGAGCTCGTCTTGAAGGCATCTGCCATCTCCTGTCCAAGAGCTCTATTTCTACTTCTTCGCCCGGAGTTTCGGCATGAGATTACACGTCCTCTCACGGCGATCTCCGTCCTGAAACTAATATTCTTTATCCCTGTTTCCTCTGACGAAAAGGGATACTTCCGGCTTTAGGGTTCTGGCCAATCATTTAGCCTCCTTCCTCCTTCCTCACCCTGTCAGGCGATTCATTCGGACTCCAATACGGACCTCTGTCCCCATTCTCTATTCACCCGGGGGAGGTTACGGAGTACAGATGGCTTGACCTACATTCCTTCAACAGGCAGGCCGAGGAGTTGACCTACATTCCTTATTCTCCTTTTAACGGTCAATCTTTGAGGTCTGTTAATTCAAACACGGAGGGGTAGGGGAAATTTCTTATTTCTCTCCTCTCAGTGGCAGGCCATGTGACATGACATTAAACATCTGGTGGTGAGACTTCTGTCCTCGCGTTTTGGGGAATGTCGAGCATCCCTTCATTTGCCATTTTTTCCAGGTCTACTCTAACCTGGAGCGGTAATACATGTTCAATTGATGGGTCAGAGCTGTTTAACGATTTAACCGTGTACAAACAAGTGACTGATGTCGAATTGTTAGTGTTAGATACCAATACTTGAAACCATTTAACTATGTGCAAATAAATGATTAATTCTAAATAGAATCATTGTTAGATAGGAATATTTGAAACCATTCAACTGTGTGCAAGCAAATGAATCTGGCTTATTTAAAATGTTAACTACAAAAATTCGTTTACAAAACATCCAATATATATGTATAAAGAGGATTTGACATTAAATAACCTACAAGGGTTGCTATGCCATAAACCTAACCAACCAACCTATATAACACACCCCAACAAACAGAGAAAACTCTAGAAAGTTACGAAATTAAATATTTTCATCATTCCATGTATTTAAAAAAAGAAAAAAAAAGAAGATATTCACATATTTTTTCAGCAGGTGCGTTCTTCAGAATTTCTGTATTTCTTGGAACTTTGAGATTCTTTTTTATTATTTCGTATTTTTCGATTTTTAGTGCAGTTTTTCGGTTGATATATTCTTAAGAACTCCTGTATGATCTAAAGTTCTGAAATAAATAAATTCATTACTTGATGTATATATTTTCGGATTACTACCCAGATCATTGTTATTTTCAATCCGTACATTCTCTGACGTCCCAAAGATCCATCTTTCACCAGATGGTATTTAGAAGGCTGTTATGAATATTTTTCTTTTTTTCTTCTTTCGTTAGAAGACTACGTTTCTGCTTAAATAAAGAAAAAAAAAAAAAAATGGAATAATGACAATCTCTTCCGGTTGGAGAAGTGAGTTCAAATCGGACTCAAATTTCTTTATTCCAAATTTCCAAAATATAATTTTACGGTCGGAAAATTGATCAGCTAAAACGTTTTGATAACAATCGGTGAAATTGTCGGGCATGACCTCTTACTCAGTCAATCAATCCGAGAAGTGACGAGGATACGCGATTATAAGAAATACTGGGAAAGAAAGGGAAGCTTTTTTGCGAGCATGATGATTTGGCCGAGCGAAGTTAAGCGAAATTTATCTTATGCCAAACTGTTTGTGTGCTATCTTCCAACGAACTAGCTGTTACAAAATGGAAACACAAATGCCTAACGTTAAAGATCATTAATTCAAGCGACCTATGGCGGTGGTCATAGTTAGCAGAACGGTCTTGCAGAATAATTACTCATGGGTAATGATTACAAAAATACCTACTAAGTAAGAAGAATTGGTTGCGTAAAGATAAGTGCAACGAATTTTACTCCAAACTGGTTGTGTACTTTTGCTATAAACTAAGGAGGCGCAAATGACTTAATTGTTATCATCACAAGTTAATGAAATTGGCAAAACAAGTTAAAAATCCTGTTTGCTTTTTCATCATCATCATGTCGTGTCGCTAGCACGGGTATACCTGACCCTCTCTCGCCACTTCTCCCTATCGTTCATCGCCTCCGGCAGGTCTTCAGGACTACATCCCGTATTCTCACATAGCTGCTGTATGTATGTTCGAGCTGGTCGTCCTGCTTTTGTCCGGCCATATGTGAGGGTCCAGAGGAGTACATCACTTTTGAGCTCGGCCCTGCTTCTTCAGTAGTGTCCTGCATGTCTGGTTCGTTTAACTTGGATAGTTTTCGTGATGGGAGGCAGGTGGCCGTATAGTTGGTGCCTTGTGGGGTTTTGCCGCCAGGACTTCTTCAATATTGCTCGCAACATTCTTGTGTAATTGCCATCCAGCTTCTTCTCCAGCCGTTTAGTTAGCGTCCAAGTAGTGCATCCATATAGCAGTATCGATACGATCACTGCCTGGAAGAAACTGCGTTTCATTTTATCGGTCACGTCTGATTTCCATATGATCGATAGCTTATCGATAGCTGTCCATGCCTTCGTTAGCCGCGTGTCGATGTCCTTTTCGGTTGATCCCTGGGAAAGGTGTGAATCCCCAGTACATGTGTCAGGCGACCTTGAACAGAGTCACACACGAACAGAGCCTTTCTGGTCAGAACAACACGGTCGGCAAGTCTATACCAGGCTGTCTTATTTCTTCTTGTTGGTCATAGTGTCTTGGTTTAAATACTTGGTTCATTCAAAAAGTTCTAAGCCTCACCCAGAAAGCAGAGTCATAGTTGAACATTTTTAACTGAGATCTTGGAGATAAGCAAGCTGTCTTCAAGACAAGGTACCAAGAACGCTGAAAGGGTTGATTTTTTTTTCCAAGACACTTCAGACTCTCTGACTCTTCCGAGTTGAGGCCAAGAACTTTTTGAACGACCTTCGTATCAAGTTGCCCCTGATACATGTATTTATTTTATACCCTCTTACATGAACATTTCGCTACCCCCTCATGTTCCCCCTTCAAAAAAATTGAGAAATCTAATAGATACGAGATGCAATTCGCAAGAGAGTTGTTCACCTTTGGCAAGAAAATTTTCTCTATGTGTTCAGGCATTTGACACCTTGCTAGACACACAAGTCTATTTCCTTCCTTGGTCTTGGCAAATTACCATTCTTCCTGATTTGAGAGAGAGAGAGAGAGAACCAAATTACATCAATAATGTTGTCATTAATAGATACATTTCGAAGGAATGGATTTTGGCCAAGGAAAGTGGTATTGTTGCTTGCATTACCGTCAAACAATGGTTTTTTTTTTATCACAGTAACCATCCATACCATCGGGAAATACACTATTACGTCAGCCACCAAATAGAGCCAACTCTAAATATTTGCACAAACCATCGCCACTGACACACTGTGAAAAAAAAGCACATTTTTAAGCGGAGTAAAGCTAGTTAGAATTCAGAGTTTTTCTTCTCCTCGACTGGTTGACACATCAAGGAAAAACAGGTGGATTTTCCCGAAAGCAATAGCACCAAATCAAACGCAAACAACCTCGACCAGTATTTGAACTCGGGTCTCTAGTTCCATTTTCGAAGACAATAACCCTTAGTTCTGTTCATCGGTTCGGGTTTCTTTGTTTTTAATGGCATATCAGCATTCGCATATCTGGCCCCGTCGGCTGGGGCTGTAAAATACACCGTCTGCATCTCTGTAGAGGGGTAAGACTCTCTCAACGAGTGTCCTGGATATGACACTAAACAATCTGGTGGTGAGGCGCTAGTACCGGTAGAGCTTTGGGAAATGCGGAGTACCTTTTGTATTAAGAACCCACAACTGGAAAACAAGATGGCTACCTGAATTCCAACAGCAATAGTGTTTGAATGTTCTTTGAGAACGAAGCTTTTTTCAGTCTAATTCGTGGTTGTAGTGTAGTTGTAATAGTAATAATAATGTGGTGTCACTATTCTCGCTCGATCCGATCATTTTGATGGTCCTAAAATAATTAGTTAATGCTAATTAGAGTACTTTTCCTTATTCACTTCAATCATTTGTAATGTAGATTCTGCTGGTTGCGGTAGAAATATATCCGACGTTTTAAACTGTTACTTGTATTGTGCAAGTGAACTTAGGCAAGTGGCAATGGTAGCTCCATCTTGCTAATGTCTTACCATTTTATTGGACCCGTTCACTACCTGCATTTGCTGTTGAAACGTTATTTTATGACTGGCGAACATGTAATGGCTACTCAATGAGCTTTTTGTGCACGCATTTCATGTTACGTTGGAATGGTGCCGTTCCAGATAGAAAATCGATACTGCTATGGGTATAAAATTCCAGAACTACAATTTCAATGATTAAAAGAAAACCAACTGGAAGAATTAGATGGTGTTATTCGCCAAAAAGTGGCAGAAATACTACCAGAGATGTTTTAGTCTTTTTATCAGCCTTTAAAAACATAGCAAGATGAAGCCATGATAATAACTGATCCTGTCTTGTTTCGGTTTGGTTTCTTTGTTTAATAGCATAAAAACCTTTGGTGGTTATTTAATGCCTTTTCCAAGTGTATTAGTCTGGCACATTACCCACTAAGCATCGGAGAGTCTACTTGACCATATATAAAAATGCTTAGACATTTAGAAGATAAAACTACCATTGTTACTTGCCTAAGATTATTTGCATCATAGAAGTGACAGTTTAAAATGTGGGAGCTATTTCTGTTGCACTCTGTATAATCGCATACGGCCGTGAAACCATATTTACCCAACCCCTCCGCTCGGGCAGGATATGACACAAGGTCAATCTTTTTAAGCGGAGTTTAACAGGTTTGAATTCAGAGTTTTCCTTCTCCTAGACTAGTTGCCTCACCAAGGCTGAAGAAGCTAGTCTGCCCTACTATTTACCCATAGCTGGAGGGAGAATTATTGGATTCATACCTTTCCCAAGGGTATTAGTGCAATGTGAAATGCAATCAGTCTCATCCAGGATTTGAACTCGTGTCACCGTGTCCATTTCCTACGACGATAACCATACGGCCGTGAAACGATGGATGAAACAATATGGATAACTTAAGGCTTTCAAAAAGCCATCTGAGTAGCAATTAACTATTCATCAATCTTTAAAAAAAATAATTTCAATTGCAAATGCACGGTGTGCACCAGTTCAGGCAACGATCCTAACCGATTGTATCTGAAACAAGAAATGGTAAGTCATCAGCTAGATGGAAGCAACCCTTTCTGTTTGCCTAAGTTCATTCGCACTACACATGTGTCAATTTAAAATGTGGATGTATTTCTGCACCACCTCGTCTAATTAGAATGTGACAATAAAGTAATCTTTCAGAGAATATTAAATAATCCTCTGAATATTAGTGGATCATATTTATCTATAGTTAACGTAGATATTGTGCTGTATATCACTTTCATATTAAATCTCGTAGATTCTCGTTACTCTCGGTAACTGACCCTCCTGAGAACAATCTAAATATCACCTTAGCGATATCTAACCGACCCCCTCCTCTACGGTGTTGGAAGATGTGACACAAGGTAGGTTTAAAGTGTGTGTGTGTGGAGGACAGCAGGAATCAAAGCTTCCTTGTGGCGGTTCTAAAAATAGCTCAGTTCCCTCGGCATTTCTGTTTAGGAGTGCCTCAAGTGCCAGGTAATCAGCCCAGCCCTTGTCCCCTCTAAAGACCGAGAGTGTAGGTGCCGCCTGAAGTAGGAGAAAACTCGTGACTTTTACTGAAACATTTCACTGAGCGAGATGACAATAAAATCCAAATATGCAAAAATGAAAGTAGCAATACTTGAATCTATTTACCTATGCAAACTAATGAGTTCTGGTTCGTTTAAAAAACAATTACGTTCAAACTATTCACTTATATATTCATATTAAACAGTTCTATTCGACCAATAGATTTCATTGTTCTTACTGAAGTATGTGGTCTTGCATTGTGCTGATGAAACCCAAAAATGAAAAGAGGAATATTCAAGATATTAATCAAAGATTACTTTGAAATTTAAAATGATAAAAATTAAGAATTATTCAATAATCTCTTATAAACCATGAATAAATCAAATATAACCCCTATGGAATTTTTCATCAACTTTTTTCTCTCTCTCTAGTCAACAGTTTCCTTTCAAAAGAATTCAAAGGCTTACACGAATTTGCCTAATTTCATTTTTCTTCTTTTTAAGCAGAAGTGGAATCCCTGCCAGAATTCCTTTTTTAAAATTTCTTACAGTCGGGAAAAAATCCACTTTAACTAACCCGACACACACACACACACACGTGTGTGTGTGTGTAGTTAGGCAGTAGTCGTTCATTTAAGCATGTTTCATTAAATAATAAGACAAATTTTGTCTGTATAACTTATTTAAGATCTTTTCAAGTTTTCTGATAAGTGTCAGGTTGGAATTGGTAGCTGAATTTCCCAAAATTGTCCCGAGCGCTTTCGGACCCTTCATAGGCCATCGTCAGGGGTTGCTTGCTTGTGTAAGGTGTGTTTGTTTATAAAATGAGTTTTGAAAGTTTTTTTTATAACTTTGGTTGTTGGTTGGTTGTTTGGGTTTTATGGCACATCAACCTCTGTAGGTCATTTAACGCCAAATTCTGTCTATATATACATACATATTCAACCAAAGATTTCAAAATGAATATTAAGGTAGGTAGAATTTTCTATTAGCAGAATTTCATTTGTTTGCACAAGATGAAATCCTGCTAATAGAAAATTCTATGACTGTTATAACAAGACAAAAATGACTAATGACTTTTTTATAACATAATAAAAATATGCGAACACAAAGTTTGGTAAAAAACAGGGTAACCGTTGTATTTCAAAGCGCTTAGGACAATTTTGGGAAATTCATCTACCAATTCCAACCTGAAACTAAGACACTTATCAAGAAACTTGAAAGGATCCGATATAAATTATACAGAAAAAAATTTGTCTTTATTATTTAATGAAATATAATAAATACCCGCTAATCTTTTTATGAACAAACAATGGCTCAATAGAGGAATAGAGTAAACAGCAATGCTACTGGGAACACAGATAAGAGTTTCCTTTGCCAAATGCTGAATCATTGTGAGTTCGATTCTAAATGGGCGTCCCATACCTCTAGCCTTTTGCTGAATCAATAGAATGCCAACTCAAACTTCACCTAAACTTTGGTTTTTAAGAGTACCTTCCGTGGTATAAGAGTAAGTGAACTAGGCTACTAAATCCTTGTTAGTGAGTTCGATTCTAACTGGGCACCCCATACATCTAGTCTTGTGCTAAACTTAGCTCAGCTTTGATTTACGGTCAAGTCACGCTAAAGAAGCAAGTCAACTTTAAAAAATGTTAGTGTTATACGAGGGTGAGTTGAAAAGTTTTGATGATGACGTCATATCTGACGTTAATGACTTTTTGACCGATGGGATCCAATCATTGCAACACTAACGAACGAAGTGTGTGGACCACTAAGGAAACTATGATGAAAAATAAGCCTCATTCTATGAGATAATCTTGGCTCGCCTACGAAGTTTTCAACCGACCCTCCTTGTTTATGGTCGGCAATGTATATTGATTTTTCCGCGCCGAAATTTTTTAGTAGTTTATCAGAGGTGATCACTGGTTAAGAGACGTGATGCCGGCTTATTCTAGAATGCAAACAATCTCAGTGAGTTATAACAAGAAGAAAAGATATAGCTCACTTAGTATTTTCCTGGCACCATGTAGAAATGAAGAAAGGGGGGGGGGGAAAAATTGGTCGAGTCGCGCTAAAGAAAGAAAAGGAAGTAACGCAAAGCTGGTTACTCTAGCGAGCGTAGCGATCCGATGAAACTAGTCTCTATAGCATAATTTCAAACTAGAAACATAAGGAGAACTTTAGTTTAGATCTAATCAACTTCTCTGACGTGGACAGGATGTGACACAAGGTCAATTTTTAAAGCAGTGTATTGGGTGTTTCAGAAAATTTGATATAATTTCGTCATCTAATAACTTGATCAATTCTCCATCAAACGATCTCAAATTTTAACAGCATGTGTGAAAACAACTCAAAATTATATGCCTATTTTTTTTTCTTTTCAGTTATAGAAATTCTGTTTGTTGGAAAAGTGAAAGGTATTTAAACATTAATCTAAGAATTGGGAATTATTTCTGCACGTGCTGTTAAAATTTGAGATTATTTGAACGAGAATTTGTCAAGTCATAAGATTGTGAAATCATATCAACTATTTTGAAACACCTTTTACATATGGTTTGGATTAGGTTTCCCTTCTCCTAAACTGGTTATTGTTCACAGGCTGAAGAGCCTAGTCTACCCGGCTATTTACTCATAGCAGGAAGGGAGAAGAGAGAGATTTACTCTTTTACCACGGGCATTTGCGCGAAGGTTTGCTCAAACAGCTTCGTCCAAAACTTGAACTTGACATGACATGTCCATTTCTTAAGATGATAACGTTACATGGTGTGCCTCCACATACTCGACCCCACCGACATGGGCAGGATGTTTGGTTTAGTTAGATTTTGCCATCAACCATTGTATTTTATTAAATAACAAATCCTTTATACATTTATATTAAATATGTATGATTTGGTTTCGTTTCGTTTTATGTCATGTCAACCCTTGTAGGTTATTTAAAGCCAAATCCTCTTTATACATATATACTGAGTATATATGATTTGGTTTAGCTTGGTTTGAAGGCATATCAACCCTTGTAGGTTATTTAAAGCCAAATCCTCTTTATACATATATACTGAGTATATATGATTTGGTCTAGCTTGGTTTGAAGACATATCAACCCTTGTAGGTTATTTAAAGCCAAATCCTCTTTATGCATATATACTGCGTATCTATGATTTGGTCTAGCTTGGTTTGAAGGCTTATCAACCCTTGTCGGTTATTTAATGCCAAATCCTCTTCATACATATATACTGAGTACATATGATTTGGTTTGGCTTGGTTTGAATGCATATCAACCCTTGTAGGTTATTTAAAGCCAAATCCTCTTTATACATATATACTGAGTAAATATGATTTGGTCTAGCTTGGTTTGATGGCATATCAACCCTTGTAGGTTATTTAAAGCCAAATCCTCTTTATACATATATACTGCGTATCTATGATTTGGTCTAGCTTGGTTTGATGGCATATCAACTCTTGTAGGTTATTTAAAGCCAAATCCTCTTTATACATATATATCAAATATGAATATATAAGTGAATAGTTTGAACGTAATTGTTTTTTTTTAACGAACCAGAACTCATTAGTTTGCAGTTAAATGGTTTCAAGTATTTCTATTTATTGTTAAATGGTTTCGAGTATTGCTTTATAATACTAGTAGTTCTATTTGCATTCGGTTAAATGGTTTCAAGTATTTCTATCTAACACTAATAATTCAATTTAATATATCAGTCATTGGTTTCACACAGTTAAATGGTTTAAAGTATAGTTATTGATCAAACAGTTCTATTCGACCAATAGATGGGACCCTACAAGCTGGCTGATACTTTCCATTGTTCTTACTGAAGCATGTGATCTTGCATTGTGCCGATGAAACCCAAAGATAACTAACCAAGGTCATTATATGTAGTTATGTGTGCTGTACTCACAGAAATGTCCATGTTGTTCAGAAATGTACTACAGTGTAATTCTTCTATCAGCCATAATGAGCATATTAAATGATGGTTTGGTTGTTGGGTTTTATGGCATATCAACCTTTGTAGGTTATTTAACACCAAATCCATTTTTATGGAAATAGTTCTATTTGAAACAGTTCAGTTTAACACGAGTACACAGTTTAATTGTCAAAAACATTTCTATTTCAACCTATTCAGTTTTTTCAAACAGTTCTAATACAGCTAATTCAGTTTAGTATGAGTACAGATTTTGTTTAGACACTATTAAATGTCAAAACAGTTCTATATTAAACAATTCAGTTTCGTGAAAGTAGAGTTTCAATGTCAAAACAGTTTCATTTCAAACAATTCAGTTTAGCATAAGCGTGCAGTTTAAATGTAAGTACAGTTTAATTGTCTAAAACATTTCTATTTCAAGCTATTCAGTTTAGTCAAACAGTTCTAATTGAAATAAGTACGCAGTTTAGTTCTATTTGACCCATAGATAGGACCCTTATCAGGAGCTACCACTCCGGGCCAGAGTAGACCTGGGGGCAATGGTAATGAAGGGGTACTCTGCATTCCCCAAAGCTCCTGCATTACTGGAACCTCACCATCAGACTGTTTAGTGTCATTCCCAGGACACTCGTTGAGGAGGTCTTACCCCTCTGCAGAGAAGTAGTAGGTGAATTCTAGAGCCCTAGCCGACTGGGCAACATATTAAATTAATCCACGATTTTTACTATGCTCACCAGAGTGGACCGGCCTGCCCTATTTTCATCTTGAGTACTATTCCGATCTTCCCTTTTAAATGAGCCTGAGCTCACTTTTTTGCACACAAAGGGTCTCAAGTTTTTCTATCTAACACGAATTATTCTATTTAAAATTAATCATTTGATTGCTCACTGCTGGATAGCAACAATTGAAATTATTTAAGACCAATGATTCTATTTAACATTAATCATTTGGTTGCTGACATTGAAGTGGTTACAAGTATTGCTATTTAATACTTCTTCTAAATCAACGCTATTCATCCATTTGCAGAGTCAGATGATCGCAAGTATTGCTATGTAATACTAATAATACAATTTAGACACGCGGTTAAAGAGTTTCAAATAGAGCTTTTTAACACTAATAATTCTATTAAACATTACTTGTTTGCATACAGTTAAATGGATTCAAGAATTGCTTTGAATCATTTATAATTCTATTCAATATTACTCACTCGTTTACACACAGTTAAATGGTTCCAAATATTGGTATGTATCAGTAACAATTCAATTAGACGTCTTTTGCTTACACAGCTAAATTCTCAAAGAGTTCTATTTCTAACAATTCAATATAAGTCATTTGTTTGCACAGAGTCGGAATCTAACATTTCTATTTGACCCATAGATAGAACCCTATCAGGTACTACCATTCTCGATCAGAATGGACCCGGGAGCAATGGCAATAAAGGGGTACTCGAC
This sequence comes from Sepioteuthis lessoniana, assembly GCA_963585895.1. Taxonomy (NCBI): domain Eukaryota; kingdom Metazoa; phylum Mollusca; class Cephalopoda; order Myopsida; family Loliginidae; genus Sepioteuthis; species Sepioteuthis lessoniana. The sequence continues at coordinate 80,201 of CAUZXS010004446.1, forward strand.
AATCCATAAAGCTCCAGGACAAGAGCCTCGCCATCAGATTGTTTAGTGTCATATCTAGGACACTCGTTGGCAGAGCAGGTCTTAGCATCTCTTCAAAGACGCAATCGGCGTATTCTACAACCCAAACCTACTGGGCTGTTAAATATTTTGGAGAAAGAAACATGCAATACAAAAATATTAACGTTTTTGTTTTATATGTAATAATTGACAATACAGTCATATGATTTTCAATATTTATAAATAGATCGTGCTCACAATCAGTCATAGAGCTATGTAACTATTCAAAAAACCACTGATAACGCTTTCTTTAACGGCAAGCTTGTATGTTATTGGGAAATAAATATAGCTTTGACGTGGAGAATAAACTATAGTTTTATTTTTAAGTGCAAAAGAAAGATTTCACTGATTTCTGTTCAACGATATGTGTTTAAACTAGTTGTTAAAACTTACTGAGAAAAACACAAAATAGGTCTCAATGGTGTTGCGGACTGTAAATTTAATTAAGTTTAAGAGCTTTTGGGCTGATGATCGTAAAGACAAGAAAATAACATTCACTAAGATTGTGTCTACGATATTTAAACAGATATAGGACTTCTTAGGGAATCGTTAAGTATATATTATATATCAATATATAATAAAAAGAAACAAAAGTTTAGTACGCATGTCTAGAATAAAGAAAAATGAAATTAGAATTAAAAAAAAAAAAAAAGCACACACGATATATATATATAACACTTCTTAGGGAATTGATAAATATATATTGGCTTTTAATTCGACCTTTTCTTTAGAACATAGAGCACTTTTTAAGTACTGTTCGTGAGAGCCAAAAATAAAGATTGTGATTCTCTCTCTCTCTCTATATATATATATATATATATAGATAGATATGTGTGTGTGTGTGTGTACCACAGTAACTTCTAAGAGAATTAAAAATGAACTTAAAATAAAATATAAAAATTTATGATTTTCAAATTCTGTACATTATTTTCGCCGAGATTATATATATATATATATATATATAAACTATGTGAGAGTTTTGTCACGTGGAATTTTTGTCCGCCCATCCTTTAAACCCACTTCACTTTCATTTTAAACTTTTTTCTTTCTCAAGAATGAAATAAAATTCAACGAAAGGAAGGTCATTTTTAGATCAAGAAGATCAAACGACAATTGCGGAGAGGAGAAGAAAAATACATTTTCTTAGTGAATATTCTTTTTTTTTGTTCTTAAACTTAAAATTAACCCTTTTCTTCCTGTTCGGATCTTCTATGCACATATGAGCATCTTAACATCAAGCACACGAAGTTAAACACCGCTGAGGGGTGACGTAAAAAATGCGCTTGTTCTCTTTCCATCGATTTATTTATTAAGCCTTGTTTAATTTGGCCGTACATATACTTCGCAATAAAAGGCACTGTAAACAACCCAAGTGTTCATGCTTCCAACCTCTACGTACGGAACAGACTCATCGCTGCTCCACATTAGCGATCTGACGGGAACCGATGCTTACAGAGGAAATTTACCCTTTAACCAACTGCTTGATTTTAACGGCATATCAACCAGTCAAGGAGTATTTCATGCCCAGAGATTAGAGAAATACATTCATTGTACGTTTATATTTACACTTATCGTTTAGTTGGTTTCTTTATAGTTTTTGCACGCAATTACACATCTAGTATTCCTATCTAATAGGAATAATTTGCACCCAGTTGTATGGTTTCAAGTATTCTGATGAAACACTTGAAAAAAAAAAAAAAAAAAAAAAAAAGGAGTCAGAAAGAATCGTTAATTACACGAGTATATTCGGTATTTGTTGTTTATGCCATCTGGCTTAAGAAAAAAAATTGGTTTGGTTTTATGGCATATCAACCATTGTAGATTATTAATGCCAAATCCATTTTTACACAAACAGTTTTATTTCAAACAATTCAGTTTAGCATAAGTACACAGTTTATTTCTATTTGACTCAGAGATAGGCCCCTATCAAGTGTTACCACTCCAGACCAGAGTGAACCTGGGAGCAATGGCAATGAATGGGATCTCCGTATTCTCCAAAGCTCCAACATTACTGGAACCTCACCATCAGTTTGTTTAGTGTCATATCCAGGATACTCGTTGTGGCGGGGGGGGGGTCTTATCCCTCTGAAGAGAGGCAGTCGGTGTATTCTACAGTCCCAGCCGACTGAGCAATGAGTAAAAGGTGTGTATTCATCAAAGCTTAGGAAATACCAAGAATAATACCTTTTTAATATGTAGTTACTTAGGGATATACTGGCTACAGAGAACTAAATTAGCAAGTTAAATTAAAATTCTGCCAAAGCCGATTCACATTTGATCAGCACAAATATTCTTAAAAGGCGAGAATCCCTATCTTTTAGCTTTGGATAGAATATTACGGCAGACTGAACTTCCTAGCTTTAGTAAAGTAACCAGTCTAGGAGAAGGACAACAATGAATTAAAACCAAGTAGACATGGGGATATTTGTCTGCTTCCCACCAGACAGGACTTGACACAAGGTCAATGACCCGAAGGTCGGCTTAAAGTGGGGATGCATTCATTCTACGTTTATATTTACACACTAGTCATCGACCCACTTAGTGCAATGTGGGCCTGATGAACCTAGCTAAACTTAGACCAAAATCTGGGGCTAGGCACGTATGCCTGATTATAGTTTGAACTGGACCACGGGGTTCAGTGCAATTCAAAGGTGTCAATGATGCAGCTCACCCACCCGGGGTCTTTCAACCTCGAGTCTGCCATTGATATTAGATACCCGTCCGCCACAAACACCAGACGGCCCAGCTAATGACAGGTAGACTTGGGGCTAGTAACTCGACCACTAAAAAATCCTTAATTAGTATTAAAAATACAACTCTCGAACTGACATGTTGAGACTGTAGACCTGTTTCTTAACAAGTCTACAGGTTGTAATATTGATTTTAAAAATTACTAACACATGAAGATAAAGCTAATCATTATGTTCTGTTGATTTAGTTATTTCATGATGTACAGCATTTTCAAATATCTATTAGCAGGAAAAAATAAAAAGTATAAAATTACAGGTTTATTCAGGTTGGTGAGTTGATTGGGTTCTATGGCATATCAACTCATGTAGGTTATCTGATGTCAAATCACATCTTTACATACATTTATTTCATATGACTTGTATACGAATAGTTCGTAGGTAACATTTTAAACGAGCCAGAGCTCATTAGTCAGCACTCAGTTAATTAGTTCAAATATGGCTATGTGACTCTAATAATTCTATTTAGTATTAATCATTTGTTCGCACACAGTTAAATAGTTTCAAGCTTTGCTATTTGACCCTAATAATTCTATTTAGTATTAATCATTTGTTCGCACACAGTTAAATAGTTTCAAGCTTTGCTATTTGACCCTAATAATTCTATTTAGTATTAATCATTTGTTCGCACACAGTTAAATAGTTTCAAGCTTTGCTATTTGACCTTAATAATTCTATTTAGTATTAATCATTTGTTCGCTCACAGTTAAATAGTTTCAAGCTTTGCTATTTGACCCTAATAATTCTATTTAGTCTTAATCATTTGTTCGCACACAGTTAAATAGTTTCAAGCTTTGCTATTTGACCCTAATAATTCTATTTAGTATTAATCATTTGTTCGCACACAGTTAAATAGTTTGAAGTATGGCTATTTGACCCTAATAATTCTATTTAGTATTAATCATTTGTTCGCTCACAGTTAAATAGTTTCAAGCTTTGCTATTTGACCTTAATAATTCTATTTAGTATTAATCATTTGTTCGCACACAGTTAAATAGTTTTAAGCTTTGCTATTTGACCCTAATAATTCTATTTAGTATTAATCATTTGTTCGCACACAGTTAAATAGTTTCAAGCTTTGCTATTTGACCCTAATAATTCTATTTAGTATTAATCATTTGTTCGCACACAGTTAAATAGTTTCAAGCGTTGCTATTTGACCCTAATAATTCTATTTAGTATTAATCATTTGTTCTCACACAGTTAAATAGTTTCAAGCTTTGCTATTTGACCCTAATAATTCTATTTAGTATTAATCATTTGTTCGCTCACAGTTAAATAGTTTCAAGCTTTGCTATTTGACCCTAATAATTCTATTTAGTATTAATCATTTGTTCGCTCACAGTTAAATAGTTTCAAGTATGGCTATTTGACCCTAATAATTCTATTTAGTATTAATCATTTGTTCGCACACAGTTAAATAGTTTCAAGCTTTGCTATTTGACCCTAATAATTCTATTTAGTATTAATCATTTGTTCTCACACAGTTAAATAGTTTCAAGCTTTGCTATTTGACCTTAATAATTCTATTTAGTATTAATCATTTGTTCGCACACAGTTAAATAGTTTCAAGCTTTGCTATTTGACCCTAATAATTCTATTTAGTATTAATCATTTGTTCGCACACAGTTAAATAGTTTCAAGCTTTGCTATTTGACCCTAATAATTCTATTTAGTATTAATCATTTGTTCGCTCACAGTTAAATAGTTTCAAGCTTTGCTATTTGACCCTAATAATTCTATTTAGTATTAATCATTTGTTCGCTCACAGTTAAATAGTTTCAAGCTTTGCTATTTGACCCTAATAATTCTATTTAGTATTAATCATTTGTTCGCTCACAGTTAAATAGTTTCAAGCTTTGCTATTTGACCCTAATAATTCTATTTAGTATTAATCATTTGTTCGCACACAGTTAAATAGTTTCAAGCTTTGCTATTTGACCCTAATAATTCTATTTAGTATTAATCATTTGTTCGCTCACAGTTAAATAGTTTCAAGCTTTGCTATTTGACCCTAATAATTCTATTTAGTATTAATCATTTGTTCGCACACAGTTAAATAGTTTCAAGCTTTGCTATTTGACCCTAATAATTCTATTTAGTATTAATCATTTGTTCGCACACAGTTAAATAGTTTCAAGCTTTGCTATTTGACCTTAATAATTCTATTTAGTATTAATCATTTGTTCGCACACAGTTAAATAGTTTCAAGCTCTGCTATTTGACCCTAATAATTCTATTTAGTATTAATCATTTGTTCGCACACAGTTAAATAGTTTCAAGCTTTGCTATTTGACCCTAATAATTCTATTTAGTATTAATCATTTGTTCTCACACAGTTAAATAGTTTTAAGCTTTGCTATTTGACCTTAATAATTCTATTTAGTATTAATCATTTGTTCGCACACAGTTAAATAGTTTCAAGTATGGCTATTTGACCCTAATAATTCTATTTAGTATTAATCATTTGTTCGCACACAGTTAAATAGTTTCAAGCTTTGCTATTTGACCCTAATAATTCTATTTAGTATTAATCATTTGTTCGCACACAGTTAAATAGTTTCAAGCTTTGCTATTTGACCTTAATAATTCTATTTAGTATTAATCATTTGTTCGCACACAGTTAAATAGTTTCAAGCTTTGCTATTTGACCCTAATAATTCTATTTAGTATTAATCATTTGTTCGCTCACAGTTAAATAGTTTCAAGCTTTGCTATTTGACCCTAATAATTCTATTTAGTATTAATCATTTGTTCGCACACAGTTAAATAGTTTCAAGCTTTGCTATTTGACCTTAATAATTCTATTTAGTATTAATCATTTGTTCGCACACAGTTAAATAGTTTCAAGCTCTGCTATTTGACCCTAATAATTCTATTTAGTATTAATCATTTGTTCGCACACAGTTAAATAGTTTCAAGCTTTGCTATTTGACCCTAATAATTCTATTTAGTATTAATCATTTGTTCTCACACAGTTAAATAGTTTTAAGCTTTGCTATTTGACCTTAATAATTCTATTTAGTATTAATCATTTGTTCGCACACAGTTAAATAGTTTCAAGTATGGCTATTTGACCCTAATAATTCTATTTAGTATTAATCATTTGTTCGCACACAGTTAAATAGTTTCAAGCTTTGCTATTTGACCCTAATAATTCTATTTAGTATTAATCATTTGTTCGCACACAGTTAAATAGTTTCAAGCTTTGCTATTTGACCTTAATAATTCTATTTAGTATTAATCATTTGTTCGCACACAGTTAAATAGTTTCAAGCTTTGCTATTTGACCTTAATAATTCTATTTAGTATTAATCATTTGTTCGCACACAGTTAAATAGTTTCAAGCTCTGCTATTTGACCCTAATAATTCTATTTAGTATTAATCATTTGTTCGCACACAGTTAAATAGTTTCAAGCTTTGCTATTTGACCCTAATAATTCTATTTAGTATTAATCATTTGTTCTCACACAGTTAAATAGTTTTAAGCTTTGCTATTTGACCTTAATAATTCTATTTAGTATTAATCATTTGTTCGCACACAGTTAAATAGTTTCAAGTATGGCTATTTGACCCTAATAATTCTATTTAGTATTAATCATTTGTTCGCACACAGTTAAATAGTTTCAAGCTTTGCTATTTGACCCTAATAATTCTATTTAGTATTAATCATTTGTTCGCACACAGTTAAATAGTTTCAAGCTTTGCTATTTGACCTTAATAATTCTATTTAGTATTAATCATTTGTTCGCACACAGTTAAATAGTTTCAAGCTTTGCTATTTGACCCTAATAATTCTATTTAGTATTAATCATTTGTTCTCACACAGTTAAATAGTTTTAAGCTTTGCTATTTGACCCTAATAATTCTATTTAGTATTAATCATTTGTTCGCACACAGTTAAATAGTTTCAAGTATGGCTATTTGACCCTAATAATTCTATTTAGTATTAATCATTTGTTCGCACACAGTTAAATAGTTTCAAGCTTTGCTATTTGACCCTAATAATTCTATTTAGTATTAATCATTTGTTCGCACACAGTTAAATAGTTTCAAGCTTTGCTATTTGACCTTAATAATTCTATTTAGTATTAATCATTTGTTCGCACACAGTTAAATAGTTTCAAGCTTTGCTATTTGACCTTAATAATTCTATTTAGTATTAATCATTTGTTCGCACACAGTTAAATAGTTTCAAGTATGGCTATTTGACCCTAATAATTCTTTTCAACATTACTCATTTGTTTATGCACAATTAAATAGTTTCAAGTATTTTTATTCAACAATATTAATTCTATTTAACATTACTAATTAGTTTGCTCACTGTTTAATGGTTTCAAGTATCGTTGTTTAACACTAACAATTAAATTTAACATTGTTATTTGTTTGTACACAGTTAAATAGTTAAACATTGGTTACTTCAGGATTTGGAATCCAATTATAAAGGTTTAGCTGCATCGCTAGACTGCATGTAACTATAACTAGCCTTGGTAATTTACTGTCAAGTCATGCTAAAAAGCAATTGTCTTCATCTGATTACCGAAGTTAAGCAGTAACGAGCATGTTCAGTTCTTAATTGGTGACCACTTCATAATAGTAGGTACTGTATGTATTTACTAAGGCCCTATGCTAAAGTCATTTTTAAGCGGAGTACAGCTGTTTTGAATTCAGAGCTCTCATTCTCCTAAACTGGTTATCTAACTAAGGCTAAGGAACTCAGTCTGCTCAACTTTACCAATAGTAAATGGAAAGAAAGAAATCGTAATTTCGATGGAAAGAGAAAGCAAAAAAAAAGAGAATGAACATTGAAGATTTTTCTCGACTGTCACTTTACTGAGATTTAAAAAAAAAAATGAAATATTTACATCAAAATTATGTCTGCTAATTTTTTTTAGAAACAGAATGAGTACGCTACATTACCAGTCCATTTTTCGTCGCATATCAAGTTTAAAAAAATTTTTTAAAACTTTTCACAAAAGCTTTTCTCCTGGCTATGACCTTAAGTCAAAACTAGTTCTAAACTGACAAATAACATCAAATAAATATTCCTATTTGCCTCATTTCTTTCGTTCATCTCTTACATATGAATCTAACTATTCTCCCTCCAGTTATGTGTAAACAGTAGGTCAGACTAGGCTAACCTTTGTATGGCAACCAGTCTATAACGAAAACTCTGAATTTAAACCGGTTAATCTCAGTTAAAAAAATGAACTTGGTGTCAAATCCTGCTCGTGTAAAGGGATATATATATATATATATATATATATATGCGTGTTTCAGAAAAATTCATATAATTTGATATAATTTCGTAATCTAATAACTCTAACAATAGTCATTCAAATTATCTCACAGCATGTATAGAAACAACTCGCATATCTGTTTTTTATGGGGTTTTTTCCTCGTATAAATCCTATTTTTCTTTTTCATATAAACGCTATTTACTAATGTTGTGGACCAATAAAAGGTCCGGAAGAAAGACACGAACTCGGGATTACGTGAAACAAGTATATTGAACGAAAGTATAAATACAGCATAGGTAAAAGAGTGTTGAACGTCAGTCTGACTGCTAAAGTGTTAGGCTAGAGTTAACTCGGTATTTGTTATCTATACCACAACCGGAAAAGTATGACACAAGACCGTTTTTAAGGTGAGACCGGTCGCAGGGCCGCAGCCCACACGCGTCCGGCATTGCCAAAAATACGTTCGGCCCCGTCGGGATTCCCCTTAATAGGAGCGCCTCAGGCACCAGGCAATAAACCTACCCCCCATAAGGGAGTAAAAGCCTGGGGGGATGCCCCCCCCCTGAGGCCGGAAGAAATGTTAAGTCAAAATGCCAGCACTCCGCCAGATCCGCGTCCGAGTCAAACACGGCCGACTGAGGCTGGAGTTGACTCGACTCTGAGATGAATATTCTCCCGGTATTCATAGTAATAGGAAGAGTTCATTATAGTCCGTCAGGTAGGTACCATAACAACTAAACAAGAAATTTGAGATCATTTAAACCGGAATAAGTTATTAGATTACGAATTATTTAATGCCAAATACATTTTTATACATATAAACAGTTCTATTTCAAGCAATTCAGTTTAGCATAACATTATTTTACTTCTATTTGATCCATAGATAGGAACTTATTGGGTGCTACCATTCCGGGCCCGAGTGGACCAAGGAACGATGGCAATAAAGGGGTACTCTGCATCCCCCCAAAACTCTTGCATTTCTGGAGCATCACCATCAGATTATTTAGTGTCATAATCCGGACTCTCGTTGGGGGGGGGGAGTCTTACCCCTCTGCAGAGAAACATCGGTGTATTACTCCAGCTCCAGTCAACTGGGCCAGGATTTCTATTTGTACACATTCTACACACTGATCATCGTTTAAAAAAAAAAAAAAGAAAGTCTCGTGAAAGCTCTTATAAAGCTGTTAATAAGCCTTGATAAAAAAAAAATTACAAGGTATCTTTGACTCTTAACAATATCATTATTTAGTAGAGGGTTCCTTACTGCTTTTACCAACGGTAGTAGCCTCCTTCAAAACCATTGGCCTTAACAAATGGCCCACGTGGACTTACATTATTTTGTTATCGTTGTGTCTGGATGGGCACGAAGACCCTGGGTAGAAGTCTTGGTCTATATCTGTACAAATTAAACAGCTTATTCCGCCAGAGAACTTTTTCGAACTTTTTTCTCTTAATGGCTTAGTCTTCTGGTCGGTTGTGAATTACGGTATATTAACCCTTGTAGGTCATTTAATGCCAAATCTTGTTCATACATATACGTCAAATATGATTAGTAAATACATATTTTGTAGATAACATTTTAAACAAGTCAGTGCTGATTTGTTTGCACACAGTTAAATAACTTCAAGTATGCTGTTTTCACTGTAGAATTTCTATTCAAATTTCCATTCTATTTTAGAATTTCTATTCAAACGAATAACGTTTGCACACAGTTAAATCGTTCCAAGTTTTGCCATGTAATGATAATAATTCAACATCAGTCAGTTGTTTTCAGAGTTAGATGGTTTCATGTAGAGTAAGGGATCAAATATTTCTTTTTGACCAATAGATGGGACTAACAGGTACTATCACTCTGGGTCAGTGTGGACCTGGGGTTAATAGCAATGAAAGGGTACTACTTTCCCAAAAGCTCCGGGACTGGAGCCTCATCATCAAATGTAGTTTAGTGCCATATCCAAGATACTCATTCGGAAATGCAGTCGAAGTATTCTACAGCCCCAGCCGACTGGGCCGGCCGAGTCATCTATAGTGAATGGATAAATAAAAAAGGTAAAGGGTAATTTGTAAAAAGGCAAAAAATTCCAGGTACGGAGTATAACCGGTGATATGCATTACGCAATATGTTATGCAAATATATAATGGTTAATGTGTCTATGCAAATATATAATGGTTAACATGCGTTTGGCAGGAAGTAATATGAAATGTCTAATATCTATGGTTTGGTTTCTTTTGTCTAATGGCATATCAACCTTTATGGGTTATTGAGTGCCAAAGCCATTCTTGTAGAAAACAATAGTGGTAATATTTAGCCCATGGCAGGGAATGGGTATAGTTGGTTTGGTACTTTGATTCAAATGGCAGATCAATCTTTGTGGGTTATCTAAAATCAAATCCTGTTAATGTATATATGATTTGTATGCGAATACTTTGTAGGTAACTTTATTTTCAAACGAGTTAGAGCTCATTTGTTTGCACACAGTTAAATGGTTTCAAATATTTATATCTCACATGAATAGTTCTATTTACACGCAGGTCAATGGTCTCAGCTACTGATATCAAATAGTAATTATTCAGTTTGATACTAATTATTTGTTTGCGCACAGTTAAATAGTTTCAAGTATAGGAAACGACTAAGCAGTTCTATTTGACTCATAGATAGGACCCTAACAGGTGCTACCATTTCGGTTGGAAGTAGAACTGAAAGTAATAGCAATGAATGAGTACACAAAATTCCCCAAAGCCCCACGAATAGGTTTGGTTTGGTGGGTTTTATGGCATATCAACCTTTGTAGGTTATTTAACGCCAAATCCATTTTTATCTAAATAATCTGTTCTACTTAAAACAATTCAGTTTAGCATAAGTACACAGTTTAATTGTCAAAAACATTCCTATTTCAAGCTATCGAAGCAGTTATATGTAACAATTCAGTTAAGTGTAAACACAGTTTTAATGTCGAAAAACAGTTCTATTTCAAATAATTCAGTTAAGCATAAGCACGCAGTTTAAATGCAAGTACGGTTTAATTGTGAAAAAACATTTCTATTTCAAGCTATTCAATTTACTTAAACAATTCAGTTTAGCATAAGTATGCTGTTATTTCTATTTAACCCATAGATATAGACCCTATCAGGTGCTACCACTTCGGGCCAGAGTGGACCTGGGAGCAATGGCAATGAAGGGGTACTCTGCATTCCCTAAAGCTCTAGCATTGCTAGAACCTCACCAACAGATTGTTTAGTGTCATATCCAGAACACTCGTTGGAGAGGTTTTACCCCTCTGCTGAGGTGCAGTCGGTGTATTCTACAGCCCCAGCCGACTGGGCAAACCCCACGAATAGATAAGATTTAAAATAGGTAATGTCTGTTACGCAGTATATGATGCGAATCTGTAATAATTAGTATTGTATTTGACAGAAAGTTATATTCAAGATATAAGATCTAAGTGCTCTAAGGTAAAAGATGAATAATGGGTTACAGGTCAAATCTGGCCGATGCAAACCAAATGAACAAGGCTTGGTAATTCAAATCTATTGTATCTCTTCTTTCTGACTTTCAAATCAAGTCGGCGGCAGAGATTTGTGAGGTCAATTCGCTAGTATAAATAATATAATCATTTCTAACGGGAATTAGTGTGTAAATCCTTTTGTTAATGATCTGACATTGTTTATCTTGCCCGTCACTTCACCAGCTCTTCCAACAAAATAGCAATGGTCTTCTTTTTCACAGCATTAAAAGAAATTCACATGAAAGTAGTTTTAACTTAATATGCGAGCAAACAAATTGTGTTGTTAAATAAATTAAGGTTGTCAGTTAGGGGAAAAATTTGAAAAAAGTTAAGTTGTATTATGCCTTCTGGTAAATTTGTTTGAACTTCGTCTGTGATAGTTTAATGTACAAGTGAGCTTTTGATAAAAATCGAATTAAGTAAAAATAACAGATGAAATAAAATATTTTAGATTCCTTTAATCTGTGTATGGGTAAAAACACAACAAAAGTTTTCTCAGCTGAACTGTCCATGTCAGAAAAGCTGCAGTCAGTGATATATGCACCCTAAGGATGTAGTTTGTCGTCTGGAAGTGGGAGGGTTAACATATTGTTCATCCAAGCAGCGATAAATATGTAAAAAGAACCCTCAGGATAAAGTTATATCTGACCCTGTAAGCTTATTTTTTTTTACCTTTGTGTAAAGCCAGTAAGTCAGGATTAGGTAATTTTGTTTACTCAATTCGTAAGGTAAAGATGATTCCAGAATCCAAATAGACAACTATCAAAGATTTTTACCTGTGAATATTTATCATTATCATATTTACCCAACCCTTCCGCTCGGGAAGGATATGACACAAGGTCAATTTTTTAAGCGGAGTTTAACAGGTTTGAATTCAGAGTTTTCCTTCTCGTAGACTAGTTGCCTCACCAAGGTTGAAGAACATAGTCTGCCCTACTATTTACTCATAGCTGGAGGGAAAATAATTTGATTCATACCTTTCCTAAGGGTATTAGTGCTATGTGAAATGCAATCGGTCTCGTCCAGGATTTGAACTCGTGTCGCCGTGTCCATTTCATACGACGATAACCATTACACCACAGGCACCTCCAATGTATATTTATCATTATTCCCCCACCATCGCCAAACTAATCCTTCTCTTTCAAGTGAAAAAAAAAGTTCATAAAACTATATTCAATATGAACTTATATTTAATTTGAATACTAAAAAAAAAAAACAAAAAAAAAAACAATAGAAAAGTGTAGATTGTATTAAATTATGTCGCTTCTCTGTAGCAGACTGTTCTGAAGTAGAAAATATTACACACATAAAAATTACATTTAAATTGACACAGTAGTGTTACTTTAGGGAGCTGATCACAGCGACTTGCAAATAATTTTTTTTATAATTTCTGATAATTTCTTTTAAACCGTTTACAATGAGAAAATTTTGGAAAATCGACAGAGAGAGACGGGTGTCAATTATTGATGGAAGAAGAAAGACATGTGTCACCTGCTGTGAGAGGCAGGTGTAAAGCATTCATAGAGGACACTAATGTTTTTTTATGTCTCTTCTTCCCCTCCCAGCAATGAATAAATAAGTCAGACTGGGTCATTAGCTTGAGTACAGCCACCGGTCGAATTTAGGTTTATTTTTTCATCAGCATATCAACCCCATGTGGGTTATTTAATACCAAAGTCTGATGCATTTGTAATCATTTTAACATCATCGTAACTATATTTTCAATGTTACAGTACAATAATTTTTTTCAAAACATACTTATTTATCTACTAGAATACACTGGTCAATAATAACGGCTAAATTTTATATAAAATATCTTTTTATAATCCAAATTAACAAGATTTCAGAATCTAAAAAGAATATATCAATAAATGAAAAGTATCTCGTGTGTTATTGTAATAAAAACAACTTTCATGTAGCAAACTTAGAATTATCTAAAAAAAATCAAATTGTCTGTGTCGTTAATAAATGGAGACTTTCTCTCTTTCTATTTATCTCTCTTCCTTGTTGCTGTCAATGTAGATTCAAAAGATACATAGCTAAGCAGACGTACTCAAAAACTGAAGAAACCGTTCCGTTGTGACGTCAGCCTGTTTTCCTGACAACTTGTCTGCTTTCTTTTCCTTTCTCTTTTAATGTGGCAAGCCACAAATCACACGATTCTTTCTTTTTCACTTTCATTTTTTCTCTTTAAAGATTGCAACAAAAAAACGTCAGATCTCACCTTTCTTTCTTTCTTTCTTTCTTTCTTAAATATTATATATACAGACACACAAATGTACACACAGAACACTACACTTGCGTTTTATATAATTAGGATATAATAACCATTTGCACATAGTTATATGGTATCAGGTATTCCTATTTAAAACAAATAATTTGCAGTTATTTTGATTCGGATATTCCAATCCAATACGAATATCAAGTACATCTATTCAACCCATCGATGATATACCACTAAGAGGGGACCTGAAGTAATGACAAGGGAGTTTTTTTTTTACACTCCCTGGATCAGTAGCCGCATCAGATGCAGTTTAGTGTCATAACCAGTACATCACTTTATTCTAATTTTATTCTTTTTTTTTTTTTTTTTTTATAGTGAGAGTGATTTTTACTTTCTGTAGAGGATAACGTGAACGTATTCTGAACACAGCTGAAAGAGCGTTCATTCACGAAGAGAAAGTGACAATAATCCATCCATTGATGGGAAGAAAGATGGAATCTGTCATTCTTGGAAGACAGCAGTAGTAAACGATAAAGGGCGAAAGACAGATACAGTATTTAAAAAAGATAGAGAGGGAAAAAGAAAAGGAAAAAAAAAGAAAGAAAGAGATAAAACACCCACCATCGAGTGAATGATTTAGGAGAGTTGGACAGCATCTATCTCATTCTGTTTCAATCCATCTATTCCAGTCTTTATCTCTCCATCCATCCCCATCTGTTCTTATCTTACTCTCTCTCTCTCTACATATTATATATATATATATATATATATCCACCACAGTCTGTTCATATCCATCTCAATATATTCGCATCAATAATTATAAACTTGTATATACTTACATACATTCACACTTGTATATACATAACTTCACATATATCTTCCCTCACCTAATTTTATTGATAGAAGAGGAAGTTTATTTTTTAGTTGAATGAAAGTAACATACATATCTATCTCGGTCTCTTTATCTATCAAAATCAATTTTGCCTCAAATGAGCAAAAAGGAACGCTAAAGCCGAGGATACAAAGAGTCCTAGATAATTTCTACGCAGAAAGAGTACAAGTTTTCCCAGAAAAAAAAAACAACCGCTGTTTGATCCCTATTAAAATACCCAAAGTGGGGACAGGGAGAAATAAACCCGACAAACTATGTGATAAAGGTAAACTTTTAGAATCGTGTCGGCTCCATATTTCGACGAAATCGAAAGGTGGTGGAATCACAACTGTTGAGTGTGGGTGACGTGACAAACGGATTAGGGTCGCCTAAAAAGTGTCGGGACAAAAGGTAAACAGGGGTAGAGGAAGGTGCAGGTAGAAGTTGAAATAAAGTTGAAATAAGCGAACAAATAAAGAGCATTAAATGCAGTAAACGATTAGAGAAGGAAAAAAAGATTTTAAGAGTCAAGAGGAAGCTGCAATGGAAGAGAATGAAGATGGGGAAAAATCAATGGGAAATTGTGGAGCAAGAAGAGAAGCGGAAACACAGAAAGTGCGCTTATCTAGCTATATAGCAAATACCGGTATGATACACAGATATGCCCTACTAGACAACGGACGTATTGATACAACATCGTATACACACACACACACACACATACATTTGTGTATAGAACTCAAGAAATAATAACGCACACAAATATATATAATACATAAGATATCCATACAGACGCATACATATACACACACACATTATATATATATATATATATATATACAAGCTATGCTATTAAAACGGGTCAGACAATGAACTTATCAATAAAATCTCTCTCTCTTTATATATATATATATATATATATATATATATATATATACACACACACAATCATTTGCATGTCGAAGTTACGATATAATTACACACATGAAAATAGTATATAAATTCACTCACACACTCGCTGCAAAAAAAGTTGTTCCGCCAACAATGCTTTCATCTAATGAGTCTGGGGTGGGGTCAGACATAAATTTCGAAGCCTCTCTCTCATATATATATATATATATATATATATATATATATATATATAACACAAGCGTACTAGTTGCTATTGGAAATTTCGGGGAACTTGAGACTTACTTAAGGAAAGAAAAATTGATAGAAAATGACCTTTATTTCACGGTAGAATGGTTTTAACAGATCTGTGAAATGTCCGGCGAGACACAGGAAACGTTGGGTTATTTGACAGATGAATGTATAGAACTTAATGTTCAATTTCCCTAGACAACTGGGCAGCACCTTGTGTTTGCACATATATCCACATTCAAACGCATTAATATACCTGTGTGTGTGGGGTGCAAACATAGCTGTGTACAGTGCTTGTATAAGAATGCGCTTGTATAAAATCGTATATATATATATATATATATATATATATATATATATATATATGTATGTATATATGTGTGTGTGTCACGGTACCTAATCATTTTAGGATCCTGTGCGTAGGTGGAAGAGTGAATGTGCATGCTGATTGTGGGTGGGGCAGTATTCGCTCCCCACTTAAGTGGGTTAATGATTGAGAAAGTCAAAAGAATGACAAGAAAGCTAATAAAAACAACAATAGAGATTCTGCTTTAGGGAGATAAAAGGGCGCTTGCATTATAGAGTAGGAAGAGTGATGAAGGAGAAAGAGAGAGAGAGACACACACAGGGAGATGAATGGTGAAAGTTTTTGGTTGATGGGTTAGATCACCGTAGGTACTCACGTATAAGTCGAGTTTGATAATAACTTTTAGGTGATTAATCAATTTTAACGGCATATCAACCCGTCTAGGGTTATTTTATGCCTACAGTTTAAGGAATCCTGTTCATTGTTTTTATATATATATATGCATACACACAATAAATTAAAATTTATTCGTTTTTATATATATTTCATGGTATGGTGCTTATTTGGGACCACCCGGTTTCAACTCGTTTTTACACGGCAATCATCAGGTACAAAAAGAATGATTTTGGAGAAATTTAAAAAAATCGAAAAGATATAGTCAAAAGAATTTATACATTGGAATTGCACATAAGACTGTGTATGTGTATAGATTATATTTGCGTATTTTTGTGTGTGGTCGTATGTTATTTGTGTATGTGATGATATATGTGCGTGGCAGATTTGAGATTGTCTCTTGAATATATGTATAGCGATGTGTAGCATATGGTGTCGGAAGTCGAGAAATTCTGGTCGAATAATTTTTTTTTATTGTGGATAATGATAATTTTAGGTAAGGGACAAAGCTATCATCCTTATTACATAACGAAGAAAATGAAATTTTGATTTTAACTAAGTGTAATAGATGAAATGGATTATATATATATATAAGTATACTTATTCCTTAAGAATTGTTTTCCACACAACCATACAATATGAAATATTTCCATTTAATGCAGATAACTGACACACAGTTTCATAGTTTTAAGTATTTTTATCTAAAACTCACTATCAGATGTAATTTAGTGTCATACCCAAGACATCCCTTTTGGGTGGGGTCTTAGCCTTCGGCAGGGATTACAATCAGTGTATTGTAGGCCCCGCGGACAAATTTGAAGTCCTTATACATGGGTAATATATTTGATAAATTGAAATTCATACAAAGATGGAAGAATACGGCAATATTGTTAGCTTCAGGCAGAAAATATATTCATAAGTTGTCAGGAATAAGTGGAAACTTCGAAAAGGTCATAAAAAAATTGTATTGTCTTCGTCAGAAGAAACTTGCCAAATTATCTTTCAACAGACTCGACTAAAACTAAGCACTGAATAGTTTATCGCTAGAAAAGCTCTGTCATCGTGTAATAGTTACTTAGCATATATAATATATCTATATATATCCTATGATCATATATAAAAGATTTTTGTTATGGTGCAATAGATAAATTGTTGTCAAAATTACGTAAAATTGAAAATAACGCTTACATATCATTTTATCATATATATATATATATATATATATATATATATATATATATATATATATATATATACACATAAAATACCAAAATGAAAATACTTTGAAATACTATGGATCAAATTTTGTCTAAGAAATCATTATTTGCTTTGACCACGGCCTCCAGACGACTTCAGAATTTCCTGCAAGCCTTTCTGAATGTCACCTTGTTTAAATTGGTAATTGATGCCGTCATCCTTATCTTCAGTTCATTTTTGGTGTTGCACGGAGTTTTCTGGTCTCGCACCCCTCATATAATAATCAAGAGGATTGTTATCTGGGAAGTTAGGCTGCCAGAAAAGTTAGAGGGGATGTGGAGGCAGAAATCTTTTGACGGCCGAGACTGGGTGCCCCTTTTGTGTGGCATAGCAAAGAGTCTTGTTGCCAAACGTAAGGTCTTCCAGCACTTGCCCTCCCGATCAGCGTAGCAGCACTACCACCGTCAGGTACTTGATTCAGGCATCCGTGTTGAGTCCAAGTCCTTGTGGAAAGATGAATAGAGGCATGATATTGTTGTATACTCTCATACATAGCCATAATACAACTGCACGTATACGTATACAAATATACAGGGGAACATAATCAAAGACAATGACAACTCCGATAACGAACGAATACACTTGATAAAAATATATCGCTCACTCTTTATTCTCGAAAGGGTGATGTTTCTTGTGTGTGAGAGGTGAGTTGGAGACGGGGACAGACTGCTATATTGACCCAAGTTCTTCTGACCATAGCAGCACTTCTTCCCCATCTTGGCTGGGGTTGTTCAACCGTGGGTCACTGAGGGCCCAAAGTCCTCTGTCTGCCGCTGGCTCTCACTTCGGCATCTTGTCTCCAACTGACTTGAACCGTCCGTGCACCTGGTTATATTATTGTTTAACATCCACCTGCTTCCGCTGTTCTTCCGCTTATTTATACAGGTGCATCTTTTGACAGACGGCTCGGTCGAGGGTCAATATATAACAATATCACCATCGCTAGTGACCACACCAAACAGCCTGATGGGTACTTGGTGCTCGGTTTTAATCGTTTACTACTGGTTGCCTTTCCAAAGCTAAAGAACCCTGTCGGCCCAACTATTTTCCCATAGCTAGGGGCAGAGCAAATGAATTCATGCATTTCTTGAAGTGAAATGCAAGCAACTCGTCAACGATTTGAATTTGGTTCGAACATGTTAAATTATGATGTCGTCATCATCATGTCATGCCGCCAGCACGGATATCCCTGACCCTCTCTTGCCATTTCTCCCTATCGTTCATCGCCTCTGGCAGGTCTTCAGGGCTACATCCTGCATCCTCACATAGCTGCTGTATGTATGTTCGAGCTGGTCGTCCTGCTTTTGCTCGGCCATAAGTGGGGGTCCATAGGAGTACATCACTTATGAGCTCGTCCCTGCTTCTCCAGCAGCGTCCTGCATGTCTGGTTCGTCTAACTTGGATAGTCTTCGTGATGGGAGGCAGGTGGCCGTATAGTTGGTGCCTTGTGGGGTTTTGCCACCAGGACTTATTCAATATTGCTTACGCGAGCTAACACAAAAATGATAGAGCAAATAGAACACTATAAAAAATATAAAAGTCTCTCGCAACTTGTAATCTCTCTTGCAAAGTCCTGCTGGGCAAACCAGAAAACCATTAATTACACTGGGTACCGAAACTTTTGAAAATCATCAATCATTGTCAAGAATAAAAATCTCGAGGAATTGTTTGTTAATCTAGAAAATTCTAGTGTTATCAGTTAATTTCTTTTAAATAGGAGTGTTCATCATGTGATGGTGACGTCTAGTGTGAACAGTTGAAGCAATGGTGTCGGTTGTTTGAAAAACAGTCACGTAGGATCATGTGACTGTGACTTCGCCTAGGTTGCACACGTTTTAGATGTAATTTAACACCTTCAGTTTGAGGGCGAAAGATATTTTGTTTAATGTGGGTGGGTTCGTGTTTATTCGTATTTAATGAAATATGTACACCCTGAACAATTTTTTGGGAAATGGTAATTTCCAAAATCATTGATACTAAAATTTTATTTCTATTGGAATATTATGCAATAAAAATGGATATTAGTTAGTAGTTATAACCCAAATCTACAGAATTGAAATCACCCCCACCCCAAATATGACTATGTAAGTCAAAGTAAGTAAAGTTGGCTATTGTAGTCAAGGGCGACCATAAGGCTCCCTTTTCAATAGCTACTACACCGAGGTGTAGGGGAGGGCGCTACTCCTTCCCCTGGATTGCTCCATTTTACCCTTGATACGTACCTTATATTGCTAAGTGTTAAGCAAGGAGGTATCAAGTACTATTTTTAAAGTCTTTGGTATGATTCGATCTGGAATTGAACCCAGGTCTTCCAGACCATTGGCGAACACTCTACCCACAAGACCAATGAGCCGGTGATACCTAATAATTTACATACACAAGTTGTGAATACAAGCTCACTTGAAGATCAGGTACATTGGGATTGATTTTACCTTGTTTTATTTCATAGTTGAAATATTGTGATATAGGTCTGCATTCATGCGAATTAAGTGTAGTATTTTACTGATGGAGACCGTTCGCAGCGATAAATTATATATATATTATATTATATTATATTATATATATATATATATATACACACACACACATACATTATATATATATTACACACACACACACATTATATATATATATTACACACACACACACACACATGTAACAAAATCATCAGTAAAAATTTCGACATATACTGAAAATAATCAAATGCAAAAATAAAAATGTCACTTTTTACTGATGTTGAATCTCAATTTTTCACAAACATCTACATTAGATCTTCGCATTTCTTGACGCAAAAAGATTTTCGAATACTACTACAACTACTACTAATAAAAACAATATATTTTTTCTAATCTTACAGAAAGTCTTCTGGGAGGCACGATACAGCATAGAAGATAAGAATGGCAACCGATTGATTTAGAATTCAAATTTTTTCTTGTTTGGTAGGGTAGGATGGTTGTGATTCCTGAGGGTTGGGAGAGAAAGAGAGATAATTGTATAATAGACATATGCAAACCTTTCACCCATTGTTTATAAACGGGGTGCGTGTGTTGCCCATAAAAGCTGATAAAATTTGTTTCAAAATTGCCATAACACTTACAATCCCACTGTGACACGCCACACATTTCGGTGTTGCTTTTATTTTCTTTTTTTTTTTCTCTTCAGGGCGATTTCTTTTAACACCATAAAATTCATTGAAAGTTATGGAAGGTGTTGAGAAAAACGGAATGGGCTGGCAGAGTTCACTTTAAGATTAGGTTATTAGGTTTAATGGCACATAAAATCTTGTAGGTCATTTAATACCGAATACGATTCATAAATGTATGCGTGCGTGTGATTCGTAAGTGAATTGTTCGCAGAGAACTTTATTTTTATAAATTTTGCACACAGTTAAATGGTTTGTTGCTAACATCAATAGGTTGGGTTTTATGGCATATCAACCACTGTAGGTTATTCAATGCCAAATACTATCTATATATACATATCAAATATATATGATTAGTAAACACATTTTGTGGATAACATTTTTAAACGAGCCTGAGCTCATTTTTTTGCTCACAGTTAAATGATTTCAAATATTGCTGTTTCTATTTAACACGAGTCTCTTGTTTACAGACAGTTGAATGATTCCAAATAATGCTATGTATTCAATTAAACATCAATCATTTGTTTACACACAGTTAAACGATCAAATAGCCCTTTTTTAAACAATTCAGCATGTCATTTGTTTGCACTCTGGTTAAATGGCAAACAGTCATGTTTGACCAAGAGATAGGACCCTATCAGATGCTACCACTCCGGGCCAGAGTAAATCTTGGAGCAATGGCAATGATGGAGTACTTAAGCTCCAGCATGACTGCAGCCTCACCATCAGATTGTTTGATCTCATATCCAAGACACTCATTGGGTGGGGTCTTACCTCATGTGCAGCGATGCAGTTGGTGTATTCTACAGCCCCAGCAAACTGGGGTATAACACCAATAATTCCATTTAATATTGATCGTTTGTTTATGCACAGTTAAATAGTGACAAGAACAGTTAAATCCTACACCACTTTAAGCCAGCCTGGTTTGACGACGAACTCTGAACACTAATATCGTGAAACCGAATTCGACCCGACACGTGTCACTTAGGAAAATGAATGTGGGGAGCGGAGCTTAGTAATCCCTCTTACCACGAAAGACTAAACACGACACATCGACGATTTCCAAGGAAACGAGACAAATCAAAATATTTTTTAGGAAAAGACCATCACCAAAACAATATGTGCGGTGTAAGGGTTAGCAAGCTAAACTAGCAAACCTTCACAAATATCATCGGGTTCCCCACGACACTGTATCACATCTGTGCAAAAAGCTTAGAAAATTACGACAGTCTTTTTTTCTCAAGTAAAGTCAATTTGGGACACATCATGAGAATAGAGTCGCTGAGGAAAAGCTTTCCCTCTGATATATTGAATATTTGTGGTGCCCGTAGTGTAATGGTTATCGTCGTAGGAAATGGACACTGCGACACGAGTTCAATTCCTGGACGAGACTGATTGCATTTCACATAGCACTAATACCCTTCAGAAAGGTATGAATCCAGTTATTCTTCCTTCAGCTATGGGTAAATAGTAGGGCAGACCAGGTTCTTCAGCCTTGGTGAGGCAACTAGTCTAGGAGAAGGAAAACTGAATTCAAACCTGTTAAACCCCGCTTAAAAATTGACCTTGTATCATATCCTGCCCGAGCGGAGGGGTTGGTAAATATGTATATTGAATATTTGAGAGGACGATCTATTTCGGGCGGGGCCAGCCACGATGGTCGCAGGACTTAAAAAGTGAAACAAACCATTTTGCTACAGCACCTCCAAGAAAAAAAAAAAACGGATGTAAATTGACTTCTGAGGGCTCGAGGATCATTTTATATCCTGACTTTTCCTTGTATTCTTATTTCTCCCCAAATTAATCCTCAAAGAAGGTGGACACGAACAGCAAATAAAGAAAATTGAACGATACAGTTCAAATTTGAAAGATGTAGGAAAAGAATTCAACATCCTGACTGAATTATTACCGGTTAAACTTCGCTCAAAGAATGAGTCACATCCTTCTCATGTGGAAGGGTTCGTAAGCATATACTAATTCCATTATAAAGTAAGTAAAGTTGGCGACCATAGTCGAGGGTAACCCGAAGGCTCCCTTTTCGATAGCTACTACACCAATGTGTAGGGGAGGGCGCTACTCCTTCCCTGGATTGCTCTACTTTACCCTTGATCCGTACCTTATAATGCTGAGTGTTAAGCAAGGAGGCATCAAGTACCATTTTTTGAGTCTTTGGTATGACTCGACCTGGGATTGAACCCAGGTCTCCCGGGCCATTGGCAAACACTCTAACCCCTAAATTCCATTATATACAACTTAATAAAAAAAGAATTAAAAAAAAAAAAAAAAAAAAAGCCAATGAAGATACTAGAGTCAAGAATCCATTTTAAAAATGCCACATCGATACTCTGCAAGTGGATCAAGACGACGTTGATCATATTCACAATAAAACATTTCAATACATTGTATTACTCCGAATAATTTCTCATACTAAGCTGCCTTTCAGTGTCTCTTTTTTACTGAATAAAAAATAAGAACTACAAAATGGATACCAGGTAAATAAAGTTTAAAAACGGGAAAGAAAGAAACCTCTAGCTCTATTCAAGAAGTGTCAAAGAGTCCAAAAGAAAAAATGGGACACAACAAACAAAAAAAAGCCAGAACGAAGTTCAGCACTACACAACAAAAGAGAGAGAAACTATTTTCCCGGTCATAAACTTTTGTTAAGCCTTCTCTTTTGAATTTCGTACCAATAACCCATTCCTTCGTACTGTCCCTAAAACGCATTTTTCTCGTATTTCTTGTTGAAGTAATCACCTTTTAAAAATTCTTTTGTCAGCTCTCCCCAACCTCCAGCACTGTGATTCTTCCCAATATGAGAGAAAAAAAAGCAAAGGTCAAAGAAGAATTCGCGTTCCTTAACGGTTTAGAATATAAAACGACGAGAATGTTTCGATAAAAGCAACAAAGATTAGAAATATAAGAGGTTGGTTGAAGCTGAGCTTATGTTGACTATATCCCTTTGCAGTGGAGTAAGACCCCCGCCCGACAAGGAGTGTCCTGAATGTGGCAGTAAACTGTATTTAGAATAATCCTTCATTGTCATTACTCTCAAGTCCACCCTGACCCAGATTATTAATAACTGTCACGGTCCCAACCATAGGTAGAATAGGTCTGTTCTAAAATCATTTGTATGAAGTAAGAATACTTGATATCATAACCGTGTGCAAAATACTTTATAAAATCTACGGGAGGGGGTCCCCATGACGTAGTGGCTAAAGTGCTGGACTGCAGCCCTGAAGTTAGTGAGTTCGAACTGCAGTCGCGCTAATACGTTCATTTTCGGACTGTAACATACCCATACGTGAAATATACGGATATGTAAAAACGTTTATAATGTTCATAAGCATAGAATGTTCATACGCCTAGTAATCTGAAAAACACGAAACACTGACGACTCTCTTGGTACAGGCACGAAACTTATTACCTTCTTTAAGTTTAGGTTTTCGACACGAGGAGAGAGAGAGAGAGAGAGAGAGAGAGAGAATTTTTACTATGCTGACTGTTCGTCCATCGTCAGCTTTCAACGCACTGACTCAACCAACGCACGCGCGCACCCCGCAGTCCATAACTGGACTGGCCTCACCCAGGTCCAAAAATTAACTCGCTTTGTCTAAGTCCAAATCTCAACCCACTGCTTTTATTCAAAATCACTAAGAATCCCGGCCCATCGCTTCTGGGCATGACGTCATTCACATCCCCAGTCTTATTTCCTATCTGGGGTTTTTATTGTGACATCTGTGATTGTCACATCCTTCCCGCGCGCGCGCGCGAACACCTGCACTCAATGTGTGCACCTAACTAACCCATACACTAAGCCGAAAGGTTCTAAGCCTAACCAAACCGAAAGATAAGATATATAAAACGAAAAATGATAATATAAAATAAATCCTTCCGCAATTATATAACAGGACCAATACCCTTAGAAAATTTATGAACCTCTCATCCCTCCTAGCTATGGGTTAGATAGTATTACGGCTGTTCTTCTACAAGGACAGCTTTGGCATTAAATAACCTAAGTTGATATGCCATTAAACAAAGAAACCAAACCAGGGACAATACAAAAACAAACGTGCAATATTGCCTAACCTCGAGGTATAAAATAACCCCAGACAGCTTGTTATGCTGTAAAAATCAATCAATAATAAATAATACAGGAAATTCTTCATATAAGAAGTTGGAACATTCTTCTTGAAGTCTAAGAAAAATTTTCAGAATAAACTTAAACCTTTCTTTTAAAACTTAATTGTTAACACTTATCTATCTTTTGATGATACTTTTTTCGGCCCACATACGTTGCAAAGTAATGCTACGATCCCTAAAAATACGTCAGAGAAATTTTCATGCTGGGAACTGGATTTGAGAGGATAGAAATCACTTTAGATTTCTGTGTTAGTACACAAGTGTATTTCAAAAGAATGAAAAATGTTATAGTCTCAAGGAATGGTGTCAAGCTTTAAGACCATATATTTGAGTATAAGTAGAATTCTTAGGAGCAGAATTTTTGGCAAACAATTCGGGGTTCACTTAAAGAAAAATCTTTCCGTGAAATCCAAATCCATGTATGATGGGAAGGGCTAAATTTCAAATACGAAAATAAGACTATTCACGTGTTACATATATCTTGTATAAGTCTTGATATCAAACCAAACATAACATTATGAGAAAATGTTGGTAATCATCGCATTAATGATATCTCATTAGAATATGATTTAACGTATATCATTACTTATATCACACACACACACATATATATATATATATATAGTCAAAAGTCGTTCAAAAAGATAGAAGCCTCACTCAGATTTTAGGCTTGTTGCAAAACTTCCAGCTTTGCGTGAGCCTCACTTGTACAGAAGTTAAAACAGAAATTTGAATTAGTTTTATAAATAAATGTTGAGTGTTGCTGCAACAAAACTGTTCAGCTAAAGGGCTTCTTTTGGGGTGAGGCTTCGAAAATTGTGAACTTCCCCCATGTGTGTGTGTGTATATATATATATATATATATATATATATATTATATTATATATGAAATGAACAAATCGTAATGAAATACTGGCCTGTACGTCAGGATAAAACTTTAAATAAATGGTTGTCATCACTTCATGTCTATCTTATGATTTCAAGTTTAATGCAGTGGTAAAAAATATAATCTTCTGATAAAACATTTATATGAGAGAGAGAGAGAGATATACAAAGTGTAGTCAGAAATTATCGTTGGACGCTTCCCATTTAGCAGTCAGTAGCTATTTACCTCGCCTCCCCGTTACAAGCAGGTTTCGGTGCGGGTGGAATCTGCTGCTGATTCTAGACGCTCTGTGTACTTTTCAGCAGAGCCTTTCTGCAAATTCACTCCATATTTGGCATTTAACTTATTGTGGTAAGAAATCACTGCAAATTGAATTAAAAAAAAAAAGAAAAAAAAGATAGCTAAAATGATGTAACACTTAAGATTCCCGTTGCTCTCGTAAGAACAGTCCACGTGTCATAGAGGCCAATGTGCTGGACAGTAACAACGTTGTAGTTATTTACTCGCCATTCGTGACAATACAAAATAGCATTTGAAATAAACACTCCTCTAGATAGCTAATCATTTCATACAAATATGCACTAAGTGTTGAGGGGCCAATAAATCTTTTTGCTGAAATAGCCCAGTTCGTAATCAAGCTGTCCCTTGATTACATTATTGTAGAACTAAGGGAAAAGATGAAACTATTTTTGATATACATGCACTTAACTTTCATACCGACATACTGTAAAAAAAGCTGCTGTGGAGTGTTGACATTGTTATCAGGTCATAATAGACATCCTGCCTTATCGCGGTAAAGGTCAATTGTGACATTTTCATTGTCGAATTTGTGCTATCTAACTCGAAATTTGGGTAAAGCTATACACAAGAATAATTATAAAATGACGATTTGTTTTGCTTGTCAGGCAGGCCTCAAGCTGCTAACTGTATACCAGCTATTCATTAGCGGTCACCCATATTATTTCTTAGTAGACTCAACGTTGCTTAACTTTAGGTGAGTCGACGTGAAAATCATTTGTAATATTTTACAATGATTAATTGCTGGTTTTGAAATAAGGCAAATAAATACCAATAAATTATAACTTAGTGGATAAATATCTGATGATGAACAGACAATTTTGCTAGTAAGTAATTGAAATTGCCTCAGAAAGTGTATGCTCAAATAAAACTAATTTGATACCAGTGGGACGATTTTTTTTACTTCTTCACTGATATTTGTCACACACACACACACACATATCATATTTACCAACCCCTCCACTCGGGAAGGATATGACACAAGGTCAGTTTTTAAGCGGAGTTTAACAGGTTTGAATTCAGAATTTTCCTTCTCCTGAAGAACCTAATCTGCCCTACTATTTACCCATAGCTAGAGGGAGAATTATTGGATTCATACATTTCCCAAGGGTATTAGTGCTATGTGAAATGCAATCAGTCTCGTCCAGGATTTGAACTCGTGTCGTCGTGTCCATTTCCTACCACGGGCACCTCCATATATATATATATATATATATATATATATATATATATATATATATATATATATATATCTGTGTGTGCATATATTATACTTTGCTTTGTCTCGCATTCAGATCTTAGTTGGCTAACGGTACACTTGTTATAATTAGAGTTTAGCATAGCCGCATCCAACTTTTTAAAAACAGTTATTTAAAAGTATGTTTTTCTTTAGTTATCCAATAAACTTAATCTTCTTCAGGTTCAAATTGCACCTTCTTGACCGACCATCCTAAGCGCATGCTCTCAATACTAGTTCCAAATTTACTTATGGCTCAGTCTCTTTAGTTCTATTCTTTGCGGTTCCACACGTAAATCATGTTTTTCATTTTGATATTGTAATATTTGCTCGACGATAATCATTGTGTTGAGCACTCTTTGATTTTCGGTTTTATTAACTGATTCTAACGACAGGTCACCCTGTCTAGGGTTATTTTATACCTAGAAGTTCATTGTATGTTCATATTTACATCTTTTGTCTAATCATTTTATAAGAAGTTATTTTTGCATTGTTATATCTTATTCCAATCCAGTACTAATGCTTCTATGATTGAAACTGGTTGTTTGCTTGTTTTTTTTTTTTTTTTTGGCATATCAACCTTTGTTGGTTATCTAACGCCAAATCCATTTTTATACTAATTATCTGTTCTATTTCAAACAATTCAGTTTAGCATGAGTACATAGTTTACTTTTCAAAAACATTTAGTCAAACAGTTCTAATTCAAACAATTCAGTTTACTGTAAGTATAGTTTTTGTCTGCACACAGTTAAATATCAAAACAGTTCCATTTCAGAGAATTAATTTTTATTTATTGCGGACTTTTTGTCCTCATCTTGGTAGTTTTTGTGTTTCTTCTTTCACTACGTTTCGGCCAAATTTAACCTCTGGCCTTCTGAAAATTGGCCGAAACGTAGTGAAAGAAGAAACAACACAAAAACTACCAAGATGAGGACAAAAAGTCCGCAATAAATAAAAATTAATTCTCAGATTAAGAAGCCTCATCTAAAAATGATTCCAATTAAAGACAGTTCCATTTCAAACAATATTTTTGCATAAGTAAGCAGTTTAGTTCTGTTTGACGCATAGATAGGACCCTATCAGGTGCTACTACTCTGGGCCAGAGTGAACCTGGAAGCGATGGCAATGAAGAGGTCCTCTGTATTCTCCAAAGCTCCTGCATAACTGGAACCTCACTATCAGATTGTTAGTGTCATATCCAGGACTCCTGTTGGAGGTGGGATTACCCGTTTGCAGAGAAGCAGTCGGTGTATTCTACAGCCCCAGCCGACTAGGCAAGGTTTAAACTTGAAATCTATAGGAGAACGTTGCTTATGAGTTCGTCCTCATTTCTCCGGCAGTGTCCGGTACGTCTTTTCCATCTTATTTGAGTGGTTTTAGAGCTGGAAGGTAAGTGGCCGTACAGCTACTATTTTGTGGGATGTTGCTTCCAGGATTTGATACAAAAATTTACAGTTATAATACCAAATATTCCTATCTAATACAAATAATTTGCACACGCTTGTATGGTTTCAAGTATTCGTATTTAATACAAAGTATTTACCTGATTTCAAGTAAATAATAATAATGATAGTTTTTTGCAATTATATGGTGTCAAGTAATTAACAGCAATTATCCTTAATAAAAAGTTAGAGTTTCAAGAAGCTATTCTTAATTCAAATAATTTAAAGAAATATATAGAGAATTTCTCATTTTCAAACAGATCTATTTGAGTTTTATAAACGACTCCCTAACAGGTACTACCACTTCGATCAGAGTGGATCTGAGAATAATATCAATGAAGTACGAAGTACTCTACACTACCCGGATATCCAGAACTGGCGCCTCACCATCGGATGCAATTTTGGGTTACTACAAGAATGCCCCTTTCTTTGCGTTTGCGAGTATTGGGAGGGGGATCTTACATCTCCGCAAGGGATACACTCACAGCATATTCTAAACCCCACCGATAAGGTGATCGAGTGCTTCTGTTTTAGTTTTCAAACAAAGGGCTTTTAAATTATTATAAAATTTATATATATATATATATATATATATATATATATATGTAAGTGCCATCTATAAGTACAGACACAAAGAAAACTTAACGTGAATATAACGATTTAAAATTTTCTATTATAATACAAAGTTATTTATCTATTATATATACATACAAAAGATTATATATATATATATATATATATATATATATATATATATATATATATATATAGAGAGAGAGAGAGAGAGAGAGAGAAAAGAAGGTAGAAAAGTGAGAGAGTCGGGTGCACATACAGCTTACCCGTCATTATTTTGTATACTTTTTCATCATTACCTCCCCTCGCCAATAAACAGAAAATAAAAGAAAGATAAAAAGGTACATTTAGATACTTAGCAAAAGAGACATTGATTTTAAATTCCTATACAGCTGGGAGCATTCGGAGTGGAGAGGGGATAGGCGAAAAGGAGGTGGAGGTTTATTTATTCATTTAAAAAATAAATAAATGCATTATGGGATAGAGACGATGTCTATGCACATATAGACATGCATACTCATAAAGCCTATTTTACTTGCAGCTTTTTAGCATCTGAGTGCACATTACAATTTACAAACTGCGTTTTATGGTTTGTTCGGGGGAAAAAAAACTACCCAAAAGTCAAATAAAAACAAAACCAAAAATAATAATTAAAAAAAATCAAACAAAATAATTGAAACAAAAAAAACCTACACAAAACAAAATAAAAAATAAAAAATTAAAAAGTTTTTTTAAAAATGTTCCCCCCAAACAAACACACTCCTGAGCTTTTAACGATGAATAAATCTGCATTAATTAAGCTATTTTTATCATCAAACACAACACCACCTTCTAGGCCTTAGGAATTCTTGGCCTTTTATGCAGGAAATAATTAATGACTCAGTTCTGAAGGACCTTCCCTTCAGGCAGCATCAACACACTCGTCTAAATGGGAGTAAGGACTAGGTTTATTGCTTTGGTGCCTGAGGCGCCCCTGATGAGAAATACCGGCCGAATTTTCAAAACCATCTTACTTTCTGCAAGGCACCCCACATTTCACCGACCCTATGCCACATTCTGGCCACGTAATGAATCGGATAAAAAGCTTCAAGGCCGCGGGATTAAGTCTAAAGTATAGTATCTGTTCACTCCCTTCCCGGTCTTCCCGTTTTCGAATAGGATGCGGTAAAGAAAAGAAACGAGCACCACTCCGTTGCACTAGAAAAGAAGGAGGTCCGAGTAGTCAGACACCACATAACACGGGTCGCTGGAACCAGGACTATTTTTGGCCTTGGCCGCGTGTACATAAGTGGGACTTTTTATTCAACGGACCATGAGTCAAAATTAAGCGTAATGGAAAAGTTGTTAAATATCAGACATCCTTAACTTCGACCCCAGTTAATTTATTAAAACAGACCGGTTAAGTCACACTTGAAACATCGGTTCCTGTCAGATCCTCGAAGTTAAGCAGCGATGAGCTTGCTCAGTACTTGTATGGGTGAACGGTCAGAAAGGACTTAAAGTGTTAGCAACACAAAGCCTGTCTCAGGACTAAGCTAAACTAATTAAATAATAACACCATGTCCAGGCAGTTGCACAAGCCAATATACAGTAATCAAAGCAAGATAAAGATACACTAATTCGTGAAATCTTTATATTATCAACATTGTCGTTATGTTCATATATATACATTTACCTCTCCCCTGCCACGAGGAGGATACGGCACAAAGTCAACTTTTTAAGCGGAGAACAACTGAGAATTTTCTTATTTCTAGCTCGGTTGCTACGCCAATATTAAAGAACCCAGTATTCTTACTAGTTACAGGCAGTAGAATAGTTTGATTCATAACTTTCCTAACCTTGTCTAGGATTTGAACATTGATCACCGTGCCGATTTCCAACGAAAATAGCCGTTACGTCATGAGCACCTTCCGTCACAAGCAGGACGAAAAACACACTCAATTTTTTTTAAAGTGGAGTACAACTGGTTTGAATTAAGAGTTTTCCTTCTCCTACACCGGTTGCCAAACCAGAGTTAAAGCGTCCAATTTGCCTTTCTTAGGCAGAATAGTCAGATTTATACCTTTTCCCAAGAATATTACCGCTATTTGAAATGCAAATAGTTTACATATGCCGTAACTGAGCGAAAAACAACACATCACAATAAGATTATTTTTAGAGCAATACATTCAATATTTCATATAGTATCAAATTTTCTATCAAATACCAATAGTTTTCAAACATATCTATTTGATTCATATATAAGACGCTTAGCAGAGTAAGTTTTTAACGAGTTAGGCCGGTAAACCATTGTTAGTGAGTTCGAATTTGATTGGGTGACCCATTATTCTAGCCTTGTGCCACAACTAAGCAAAGCTTAGTAAATAACTATTTGACCCATATGTATAGTTCTAACAGATACTTTCATTTCGAGTTAGAATCGACACAGATATAATGGCGATGAAGAGGGATTCTATACTTTTCAGAGCGGCAACCTCACTATCGAATGGAATTTACTGTGATACTTAGGACAAAGATCGTAATGCAGATTTTGTGTGTGTGTGTGTGTGTGTGTGTGAGGGGGGGGCAAACTTTTTATGACACTGTCCATTTTTAGCTTCATGATATTCGTGAGGCACTGGAAGGAAGAAGCCAATCCTGGTTCAGCTAATTTCATTTCATTTTCTCTCTCTCCTTTACAAGCGATCTATCTTCTTTCTTTTCTAAAATAACATAGCGAAATAAAAAAAAAGAAAAGAAAAGAAAATAGTCTTAATAAAGTCAAAATTGTCTTTTCAAACAATATAACATTATTAGAAGGATTATTCAAATTTTGTTGATCTTTAAGAACTAACCATTGCCATGAATACTAATATAGTCGACGGAGGTTTATTTTAAACCGCTATTGTCTGACGTTCCGAGATTAAAAAATTTCATTCTGCTACACGATATTCAAAGTCGTTGCTTTGTTTTTGTATTTTTTTTTTTTTTTTTTTTTTTTTTTTTGTTTACACAAAGTTACAGTTTATATCAACGCTTATAGAAATATGAGTAATATGTTTGGTCGGCTTTGTGAGCCTCATCCCATAGGAAGTATTAGTCACAACAGGGGATGATTGACAGTAGTCTAGGCCCCTTGGGCAAGAAGTGTTATAGGCCCTTAAACTCACTCCTTTTTTTCTTTAGTGTAATGCAGTCTTAACCCGATATTTCTTTCTGAACCTTCATGGCTCAGAAGTATCAATTTTTTTAATGGCATATCAACCTTTGTGGGTTATTTAATGCCGAAGCCATCCTTGTAGAACAGTACTAACCCTATTTAATCCATAGCTAGTGGGGGGGGATAAAGCTGTTCATACCTTTCCCAAGGGTACAAGTACGAAAGTGAATGTTATAGCACGACTGCTGTTCGAAATCGCTTACTTCGAAGTCATTGTCTAGCTCTTTAGCCACAACACTTCTTGAAATATTGAGAAAGTACGGGCAGAAATGGACACCACAACAAGAGTTCAAATCCTGGTCAAGTTTGAGTTTTGTTTAAAAGGCATATCAACCTCATTTAATGCCAAGAAAGGTTAGACGAAACCTGGTCGAAACTGTTTGTTTCCCTAGGCACTAATCATATTTACCAAACCTGTTAAACTCTGCTTAAAAAACTGACCTTGTGACATATCCTGCCCGAGCGGAGGGGTTGGTAAATATGATTAGTGCCTAGGGAAACTCAAACAGTCGTCTCACCAAGGCTGAAGAGCCTAGTCTGCCCTACTATTTACGCATAGCTAGAGGGAGAATAATTGGATTCATACCTTTCCTAAGGGTATTAGTGCTATGCAACTAGTATCGTCTAGGATTTGAACTCGTGTCACCGTGTCCATTTCCTACAACGATAACCATTACACCACGGGCACCTCCCTAGGCACTAATGCCCTTGGAAAAGGCATAACCCAATTTCTATGCACACTAGCTATGAGCAAACAGTAGGGCAGACTGAAATCATTAACCTCAGGGAGGGTTTTTGATTGCAGCACATATACTGCCCGTTCTAATTCAAAGGTTTAAAAGTTAAAACTGCTATATAGTAAGTGGAGGCGCACTCAGCGTAATGTTTATCAACGTCGGAAAAAGAATTGGTGACCAGAGTTAAAATTCTAGCCGAGATAGTTTGCATTTCCCTTCGTACTAATGCCCTTGGAATATGCATAATAGTAGAGTGAATTGTTATTTTTTTAGCTTTGATTAGGAAACTATTCTAGAAGCCAGATTGAACCCGCTTCGAAATTCAACTTGTGCCACATCCTGTTTGTGATGGAGGGGTTTGGTGTTTTTGTTTAATGATTTATCAACGTTGGTGGGTCATTTAATACCGAAGCCATTCTTATAGAAGAACATCAGCGATATCATTAAACTCATAGCAGAGAGGATAAGAGTGGTTCATACTTTTCCCAAGAGTATTAGTCCAAAAGTGAATGTAATAGCACGACTGGAGTTCGAATTGGTTTACTTCAAACCCATAGTCTAGCACTTTAACCATTACGCCACCGGGACTCTGCCCAAAGGAGTTGGGTATACACATGCATCAACCATATTTACCAACCCCTCCGCTCGGGCAGGATAAAGTCAATTTTTAAGCGGAGTTTAACAGGTTTGAATTCAGAGTTTTCCTTCTCCTAGACTAGTTGCCTCACCAAGGCTGAAGAACCTAGTCTGCCCTACTATTTACCCATAGCTGGAGGGAGAATAAATGGATTCATACCTTTCCCAAGGGTATTAGTGCTTTGTGAAATGCAATCGGTCTCGTCCAGGATTTGAACTCGTATCGCCGTGTCCATTTCCAACAACGATAGCCATTACACCACGGGCACATACATCAACGTCTGCAGATCTATGATCAATATGTTTTGTAGCCTTCAGAAACATTCTATTGAAAGTATAAATTATAACAGGGGCGAATTGACAGTAGTCTGAGCTCTTGGGCAAAATGAACTATTGGCCCTTCAATGTAACTGATTTATCCATTGCTTACAGCAGTGAACAATCTTAATCCTATACTTATATAAGAAATACTAAGAAATCTATGTTTATTTTTAGCTCTATAAAGCAATGTTGCAAATATATCCTGCTCAGTATGTAAGTAGTGTTACAGTATTTTCTGTGGTCTGCTCGATGTCTCTCCTCCACGTTGTATTTATTGATCACCGAGTCCTGGTCGTAACTGTATAACCAACTCCACAACACTCCCTCAAAAGAAGCAAAAAGGATTATTTTTGACAATTTCTCTTCGGGCTCATCCTAGTCGTTTGGGTGCGTCTGACATTTCGTATTACGGATTTAGGCGCTCTTCTCTCACTCTCACGGTGTGGGTGGCTAACGAAGACTTGAGCGGTTTCGTATCCCACTTAGCCGAACGACTAGATCCTCATTTACATACGGTTTTCTGGTGAGCAACTATAACGGTTAGGGGGAAGTTTCTAGCCCGTCCTGGGTGCGCAGCCTCCACTGCAATTCATCAGCCCAACTCCTGATTGCTGTCTTAACTATATGCGACCCGGGCTCCCGGAAAAGAAAAACCATTTCACGCGTGGACCCCTAAAAATCTAAAGTACTTTAAAAAATGTTACCCTTGTTTACTGAGTTTGACCGTCTTAGCGCCGAAGACTTTTATAACCATAGGGTTCACAAGAACACAAATCTTACGGATCATATATCCTGAACCAAGGTAGAACTGCAGGGAAGCGAATTTCCGAGTCTAGACAAAGAGCACAATTATTACATAGATTCAAGACAAGAACTAGTCTACAGGTAGATAATCCCATTTTTACGGGAGCTCTCATCATCATGACATTGATAGCCCGGATTTTCCTATCTCTATCTTTCGTCTATCGCCTCCGGCAGGTCTTTAAAGGCTACATCATGTGTCCGTACAGCTGTTGTAGATATGTTCTTGTGGTCGGCCAATACTTGCATGTCTGTCTTAAGGAGTCGATAGGAGAACGTTGCTTACGAGTTCGTTCTTACTTCTCCAGCAGTCTCCTACATGTCTTGTTCGGGTGGGTTTAGAGATAGAAGGTAATTATCTGTACAGCTGCTTTTTTGTGGGATATTGCTTCCAGAATTTGTTCTATTTAGCTTGAAAGATTCTTGTGCAGTTCCTGCCTAGCTTTTTCTCTATACGCTTAGTAAGCGTCCATGTGGTGCATCCATATAGTAGAATTAAAAATTCCATCTTAACTGTTTACTGAAAAAAGGTCTTAATTAAAAATGAGAAAATCTGCGTGATTTAAAGGTGTATCTTGTTATTAAGACAGATCTCAGTTTGATCACTGACGTCAAGAAGCATGGACTTGATACTGCTGACAATATATAAAACAGACAAAGCACGGCATATTAAAAATAGATAAAGGAGGAAAAGAAACGAAAAGGAAAAACTCAAGTAGAAAGGACGGAAAAGAAAAGACGAAAATAAAAACGAAAAAGGAAAGAAAAATAAAAAGTAAAAAAGAAAGAAAAAAGAACAAAAGAAAAGAGGAAAGAAAAAGAAAAGAGAAAAAACGTTAAGAAAAAAGGAGAGAGAGAGAGAAAACAAAAAGGGGAAAAAAGCCTTTCAAAATATGTACAACAAATTCCTATGTTCAAATATCAGCAGGACTTTAAACACACTTAGGTTTCTTTATTTAATGGCATATCAACCTTTGTAGGTTATTTAATGCCAAAGCCATTCTCCGAGAAGAACAGTAGTGGTACTATTTAACCCATAGCTGGGAGGATAAGGGGGTTCATACCTTTCCCAAGGGTATTTGCCCAAAAGTGAACGTTACAGCGCGACTGGAATACGAACTCGCTTACTATGATTCAGCAGTTCATCGCTTAAACTATTACACCACGAGGACACCCCCTTTAAATACACAGGCTACCCCTCTGTAAAAGGGTAAGATCCCACAGTCAAAAGGGATACCCGAGGTATGACATTGAACTAAACCTGTTATAGATGATCCAGTTCCAGACCTCTAGATGATATGGAGCTACCAGTTCATTGCTATTATTCCTAGCTCCTGTCATCCGGAATTTAGTAACTCTTAGAGTCCCATCTATGAGTCAAATATGTTTGAAAATTAGTAGTATAATTTAAAAAAAAAGAAAATTGAAAAAACCGGCTCAGAATGTGTAGAACAAAATCCAATGTTAAGACCTGCCTATGGGGCTTAATATAGATCAATTGAACCCTAGAGGATTTAAGATTCCTCTACCTACTAAAAGAGTCATCATGAGTATGACGCTGAAATACGGGTAGTGATGAGGTTCAACTTAATTAAGGTTGAATTCATTGATCCACTGATCAATATCATCATTACTGTATAATGGACACGGCGACACGAGTTCAAATCCTGGACGAGACTGATTGCATTTCACATAGCACTAATACCCTTGGGGAAAGTATGAATCCAATTCTTCTCCCGCCAGCTATGGGTAAATAGTAGGACAGACTAGGTTCTTCAGCCTTGGTTAGGCAACTAGTCTAGGAGAAGGAAAACTGAATTCAAACCTGTTAAACTCCGCTTAAAAATTGACCTTGTGTCATATCCTTCCCGAGCGGAGGGGTTGGTAAATAGTATCATTACTGTATAATTGATATATTAGGACTCATGAAACTTTTTCGGAACAAAAAAAATCATTTTTTTTTATCAATCAAAAGACAAGCTTCAACTCCAGAATTGTGGGTTCATTTAACAAGAACTTTCCCTCCCCCAGACACCACCTTCGTAACCTCGATTTTTTTCAGTGTGTGTATTTACCAACTCCTCCACACAAGCAGGATGTGACACAAGGTCAATTTTTAAGTGGAATTTAACGGGTTTGAATTCAGAGTTTTCCTTTTCCTAGACTGGTTACCTTAGCAAGGCTAAAGAACTCAGTCTGCTCCATTTAGCCATAGCTGGAGGGAGAATAATTGAATTTGTACCTTTTCCAAGGGTATTGGGGCTCTGTAAAATGCAATCAGCATCGTCCAGGATGTGAACTAGTGTCGCCGTGTTCATTTCCTAAGACGATAGCCATTACTCCACGGCACAGCCCTGTCCAATCAACACATTTTCAATCGTTTTTACATACATGTATTCTCAAAAATGCATACCACCCCGTGCTCTTGTAGTAGGGAAGTGGTGAGAAAGAGGTCTATAATCATTTTTTTTAAAAAACTTTTAAATTAAAAAAAAATCCTTCCATATCTCTAAGATATCTGAAGCTTTCTCGAACAGCTTACAATCTTCTTGTGACTTCATGGGCTTGGCCGAAAATTCATGAAAAATGTCAAGTAATTACGTTTTTTTTCTTTTTGGCTTGGGTTCGAAATACAAAACAATTGTTCATAAAACACAGCACTTTATCTGAAGAAGCAACGCCTATATAAAAGAATATTCCACTTGATTAAGGTGGGGTGGTGGTGAAAGAATATACCAGTTAATTGAGGGGATGGAAAATATCCTAGTTGATGGTTTGGTTTCTTTGTTTAATGGCATATCAACTCTTTTTAGGTTATTTAATGCCAAAGCCATTCTCCTAGAAGAACAGTAGAGGTACTATTTAACCCATAGCTGGGAGGATAAAGGGGGTTCATACCTTTCCCAAGGGTATTTGCCCGAAAGTGAACGTAATAGCGCGACTGGAGTACGAACTCGCGTACTACGATTCCGCAGTCCATCGCTTTAACCATTACACCACGAGGACACCCCTATCCTAGTTGAGTGAGGGGAGAAGAAGCAGAATTATAATACAGATAATCTCTTTAAACCATCGGACCAATATTTTTAATCCAGGGAGGATCACGTTAGATTTTAGTAAAAAAACAAAACAAAAAACTTAATATAATGACAAATAGCTTGAAACAAACGTATCTGTACCTTTGATAAAACCTTAGCTCAGGTATCAGGATTCTGAGGGTAGAAGAGCAAATGGTTGAATCATCATTAATATTAAATTATGTTTCAAGTGAATAGGTTATGAAAGGGCTATAGCAATAATGTATTGTTTATACGTTAATAAATAAAATGGCAATAGATCTCTCGCCGTGGTAAATAATAAGTTAACTATCGGTTTCTCACATAGAAAATAAATCAATCGAGACCCCCCCCCCAAAAAAAAAATAATTCACCTAAGAGTACCCGCAATAGTTAATAAATCTCTCCAAAAATGAGTAAAAGAGAAAATAAATCATTCCAGTATTCGAAAAATAATTGGTTACTCGAGAAGGTACATGTTGCCCAAAATGTTGAAAAATATTTGCCGTACTAAATAAATCGTCCAAAAACGGTTACACAGAAAATGAATTCCCGAAAGTCCTAGTAATAATTGGTAACTCAATGGAAAACAACTTCAAGATAAAATAAATCATCGAAAGACTCTAGAAATAAGTCCCAGAATAATAAAATTGTCTGAAACAAGCTTCAAAATAAAATAAATAATCTATGGGCCCTAGAAATTATTGGTTACTAACAATCACTGATTACTCAATGTGACCCGTAATAAATAAATCACCTAAAAGCAGCTACAAGATAAAATAAATCACCAAAGGCTCTAAAAAAATTGGTTACTTAATATTACCAGAAACAGTAAATAAATTAACATGAAAGTGCTCTAAAGGAAACTAAGTCAACTATATTTGAAAAAAAAAATGGTTACTTGAGAAAGCACGTTACCTTGGATATCAAGAAATAATTAAATTCCTCAAAAGCGGCTACAAGAAAAATAAATCACCCAAGGGCTCTAGAAATAATTGGTTACTCAATGGGACCCGGAATAATGAATAATTCACCAAAAAGCAGCTGCAAGATTAAATAAATCACCTAAGGGCTCTAGAAATAATTAGTTACTATTAGTGCCAGAAGCAGTAAATGAATAAACCTGAAGGTGCTCTTAAGGAAAATAGGTCGTCTATATTTGAAAAATAATTGGTTACTTAAAAAAAAAAAGCACATGTTACCCAAGATATCGAGAATTAGGTATTAAATTCCTCAGAAGCGGCTACAGGAAAAATCACCCAAGTCCTCTAGAATTAATTGGTTACTGAAGGGTATCCTCAATAGTAAATAAATCACCCAAAACCGGCTACAAGAGAAAATGAGTCAAGGAAAGCTTTTGTCAAGAGTAAATAATGTCCTCAACTAGATAAAAAAAATCGACAAAAACGATACAGGTGTTAGATTGAAGAAATTCACGAGCACTTTTTAATCAATAACAAAAATGACGAAGAAGAAAAGCTATGTAGCAAATCGTCTAAAATGTATCAATGAAAATATAAATACATAAAAAATGTACAACTAAATAAAGGCAAGTACACTTTTTAATCAATATATTTTTTTGAAAAGAAAAAAAAAGAAATAAAATAATTTTAAAAATGTACAGCAAATCTACTTGAATGACAAAAAAAATTCTTTCACTGTTAATGTGTGTATCAAATTGCATCTGCAACACTTTCTTTCAGTGTCATGCCTAGCCGAACGACAGCCTTCATGTGGGCTCGAACCAGGAACAAATACTGCAATAGAGTCATAGTCAACGCTTGATGGACACGTGTATCGATTGCAAAAATCGAAAACTATCACAAAAGCTTAAAGGTGAGGAAGAGAAGATGGATTAGATGGTACAGGATGTGATGTGATGCAGGGGGGTGAGAAAAGCGGAGGGGATGGTAGTGGGACGGTGGTCGGGCTCAGGTCACAGGAGGGGGGGGCACTGCGGTTGAGAAGGAATGTTATATAACGTGCATCTGTCATGTCACGCTGCCTGTCTCCGATATATGAGCTGTACCGTTACCGATTCTTTTTTCTACCTGCTTTCCTTATTTTTTTTTCTCGCATACATTTGCCTTTCTATCCTATCATCTCTCCTCCTCCAACTTCTTCTCCTCACAAAACTGCACGAATGCTTACTTCTCCTCCTCCTCTCCCCCCGGTCCACTTTCATCTCCACCCAACTCTACAGAGGCTGGCACCAACCGATCTCTCCCCCGGCAGGTTCCAGCGGAGTGCACACTGAAGCAAATCTATAAAATGTGGCAGGTGTATAATGAGATAGAGAAAACGAGGTAATGTGTATTGGATGCGCTGATTGGTTGATTCCGATGGGGGTGTGGTAGAAAGTGATTGGGAATAGAGTGAATGGTTTAGATGGAGGAGGCAGAGAGAAGAGATTAAGGCTTTTCATAGCAGAGAGAGAGAGAGAGAGAGTTAATGAAAATAAAGGAATCTGAGATAGTATTATAATAACAATGAAAATAAACGCGTATCTTTAAAGGAAGATATTTTTAAAAGAAAGTGAAAGCTATACCAGGGAAAAAAGAATGAGATTAGATGAGAAAAAGAAAGATGAATATATATAAGTAAAAATAAAGGGATATGAAAAAAATCGCAGAAGACATAGAATGGGAGAACAAGGTAGACGGGATGGTTAAGGAAGTAAATGAAAGGCAAAGACGCGGAGAGCGAGCGAGAGAAAGAGAGCCAAAGACGCGGAGGGCCAAAGACGCGGAGAGCGAGCGAGAGAAAGAGAGCCAAAGACGCGGAGAGCGAGCGAGAGAAAGAGAGCCAAAGACGCGGAGAGCGAGCGAGAGAAAGAGAGCCAAAGACGCGGAGAGCGAGCGAGAGAAAGAGAGCCAAAGACGCGGAGAGCGAGCGAGAGAAAGAGAGCCAAAGACGCGGAGAGCGAGCGAGAGAAAGAGAGCCAAAGACGCGGAGAGCGAGCGAGAGAAAGAGAGCCAAAGACGCGGAGAGCGAGCGAGAGAAAGAGAGCCAAAGACGCGGAGAGCGAGCGAGAGAAAGAGAGCCAAAGACGCGGAGAGCGAGCGAGAGAAAGAGAGCCAAAGACGCGGAGAGCGAGCGAGAGAAAGAGAGCCAAAGACGCGGAGAGCGAGCGAGAGAAAGAGAGCCAAAGACGCGGAGAGCGAGCGAGAGAAAGAGAGCCAAAGACGCGGAGAGCGAGCGAGAGAAAGAGAGCCAAAGACGCGGAGAGCGAGCGAGAGAAAGAGAGCCAAAGACGCGGAGAGCGAGCGAGAGAAAGAGAGCCAAAGACGCGGAGAGCGAGCAAGAGTTACAGGTAGATCTGAAAATGGGGAGAGGGACAGTTATAGACTGGTTGCCAAATCAAGGTTAAAGAACCCAATCTACCATTCTATTTACCTATAGCTGGAAGGTTTAGAACAGATGGATTCATGATTTTCTCAAAGGCATAAGCGCTAACGGAAATGCAAATAGCTTCTTCATACAATAAAGAAATGAGAAATCCAGTTTAGGTAACACGATTTTTATATTTTAAATCAATATAACATTGATGACCTAGTTGGTTAATTGTGTTCTTCGGTGCAACAATTCTCGTTGGTTATTTCATGCCAAATCCTGTTTATACATATATATTAAATATCTATGATTTGTAAATGAAAAGTTTTTAGGCAACAAGTAATAAACGAGCCAGGGTTCATTTATTTGCACACAGTAAAATAATCTAAAGTACTGCAATGTAACACTATCCAACATTCTTAATTCGTTTGCACAGTCCAATGGTTCCAAGTATTGCTTTGTAATATTAATATTTTACTTTAACCATAACTTGTTTGCACAACACTAAAATGGTTTTCAGTATAGAAAATAATTGCAAGTTTATACAGGAAGGAACGTTAAAATTGTCGTCACAGCTATATTTTAAAACTTTTATTGAAAAAATCAATTCAGGTAACTTGATTATGTAGTAGAGCTGACATCTATTCAATGTAGCCGCCTTCATCCTCAATCAACGTCTTGATACGGATCCGGAACTGGGAGCATGCCTTTGCCACAAGCGCCGGCGGGAGCTCGGCGAATACTTGGCAGATGGCGGCGATAAGGCTGACTTTGGTGTTGTGGGAGGTCGTGTTGGTGATGTTCTCGATGCATGACCAAACGAATTAGTCCAGCGGGTTCAGGTCGGGGAGGATGGGGGTGCAGTGAGAGAAGGGTACAAAGTCGTAACGCTTCTTCTGAAGCCAAGCGTGGGTCTCTTTGGACTTGTGGGCCGGCACCGAGTCCTGCTGCCACACCCATGGTCTGCCACCGGCCACCTGATTGCACCAGGGGATCACCACACTCTTCAGCACATCCAAGTACACTTTGGTGTTGACTTTCAAGCCGACTTCGAAGATGTGAGGTGGCATGATGTGGCCCTCACTTGAAACCACATCAAAGACCATAACCGTAGCCGGAAACTTTGTTTTCATCACCCTGGAGACGTCCCTGTTATTCATGTCAATCCAGATTTGCATTTTGAGGGTGCTGGAAATGGACCTGTTGTTATAACTTGGGTCGTTAGAGAGCCTGATTTGTACAGCGGTGCATCTCCGATCTCGCTCGTTGAACAGTGTCACTTTCGGACATGATAGAAGGCTCCTATAGCTCTTGGGATTTGTACACAACTGGCCAACTAGTAGATGGTCTGCAACAAAAAAAAAAAAAAAGAAAAACCGTTTTCATTAAACGGAAATGGAATCATGTCTTTTCTAGGGCGACAATTTTATCATTCCACTCTGTATCTGACCCGTAAATGGCACCCTAACAGGTACTACTACTCCAGATCAGAGTGTACCAGGGTGAAATGCTAATGAAGGAGTACTGCATATTCCCCAAAGCTCCAGGACAGGAGTCTCACTATCAGCTGGTTTTGTGTTATATCCTGAACACTCGTTAGAAGTTGGGAGTCTTACCCCACTGCAGTGATGCAATCAGTTTATCCTACAGTCTTAGCCGGCCGGGCTCTTGATAACCTATTGTCACCACTGATTTAATATATCAGTGTAATTATCTAACACATATCACGGGCAGTTTTAAAGTTGCCTCCTTTTTT
The DNA here is from genome assembly GCA_963585895.1 of Sepioteuthis lessoniana. Classification (NCBI taxonomy): domain Eukaryota; kingdom Metazoa; phylum Mollusca; class Cephalopoda; order Myopsida; family Loliginidae; genus Sepioteuthis; species Sepioteuthis lessoniana. The sequence continues at coordinate 123,500 of CAUZXS010004446.1, forward strand.
TTTTAGACTGTCTGCGATTCCCAAGTTGAAGAGTCCAATCTCCTCTACTATATGCTCATAGCTAGTGCGTGTGTTTATAAAAGAATTGGATTCACGCCTTTCTCAAGGGCATGAGAATCAGCAAGGATCATCGATTTCATTTCCTACTACGATAATTGTTACGCTAAGAGAAAGACGCAGAGAATTAACAGATTTAAAGAACAAATTACACTTTTGCCACATTTCTAAGCCTAAAAGGTTGAGGTGTGTATTATAAACAAGAACCGAATATTAATTTTATTCGGCGACGTGCATCAGCCTATTCAGGACTGTATGACCGAATGTTAGTTATCTTGAATCATAGATATTACTAATATGAAACAAGGAAGCAGTGTCTCATCAACCGAAAAAGACATCGACACGCGGCTAACGAAGGCATGGACAGCTATCGATAAACTATCGGTCATATGGAAATCAGACATGACCGATAAAATGAAACGTAGTTTCTTCCAAGCAGCGGTCGTGTCGATACTGCTGTGTGGATGCACCACTTGGACGCTAACAAAACGGCTGGAGAAGAAGCTAGACGGCAACTACTCAAGAATGTTGCGAGCAATATTAAACAAGTCCTAGCGGCAACACCCCACAAAGCACCAACTATACGGCCACCTGCATTAATCACGAAAACTATCCAAGTTAGACGAACCAGACACGCAGGACACTGCTGGAGGAGCAGGGACGAGCTCATAAGTGATGTACTCCTATGGGCCCACACATATGGCCGAGCTAAAGCAGGACGACCAGCTCGAACATACATACAGCAGCTATGTGAGGATACGGGATGTAGCCCAGAAGACCTGCCGGAGGCGATGAACGATAATGTAAACGTTACACCCTCTCGCCCCCACACACGTTAACTTTCTTCTAACCATGTCACTTCTTACGCCGGCCGGTGATCAACTAGTGGTTCGAGGGGGTAACGCACATTTCTTTACCTACACAAGAATACGATCGAGGAAACGGAGAAAATAGAAGGACAAACGAACAAACACGAACAAAGCTTGGGGTTAACCAAGGGCAGAAAAGAGGTATTGCAACACTATATGCATGTGCGGACAATCGCTAGCGTGGGTTACTAGCGAAAATTCCACAAGCACCTCGAATGCAAACATCTTGAGTCGATCTTCTTCACTGGACCCTATCTTGTCTCCTACTGTCTCTGGAGTCCGGTGTTGACTGCCCCTGTCCGTGGTTCCACGCCAACTCTCTGCTGCTCGCCTCTCTGCTGTCCAGCGCCAACTGCCTCTCTCCCGGGTCGCGTCGTCAACGCCCGCCTGCTGTCCAGCGCCAACTGCCTCTCTGCTGGGTTGCGTCGTCAACTGCCTCTGTCCGTGGTTCCACGCCAACTCTCATTCGCGTCCCCTTACCACTTCCGGATACGGCGAGATTTCATGTCCAAGAATCCTTTGTCTGGTTTCGCGCCAAAACAGACTCGTCTGCTTTGGCGGCCCACCCACATAGTGCTACAATAAGGAAAAGTGGCGAGAAAGAGTCAGGGATATCCACGCTGGCGGCACGACATGAAGAAGAAGAAAGATAGAAATAGTCACTGGGACATGTTTATAATTTTATTTTTCTTTGTGTGAACTTATTTTTGCCACAAGCTCGCTGCATTTTTGTGAGAACATATCTGAGTGTCTGCCTTGAATGCTGTATATACTTTGTTTCAAGACAATGATAAACTACGTTCAGTTTTATTTTCAGTCTACACGAACCGGATAAAAACTTTAACAAAATGTTAAATTGAGCAGCAGCAAATTCTAAAAAGTCAACGCATTTTTGGGGATCCCTTTTTTATTGAATTAATTTTTAAAAATTTCCCAGCCAAATTTAGGGGCGCGTGTTATCCATAGATAATTACGTTATCTCTGGAAAAGGCTTTAGGCCGTATCTATCTGGCACCTTTTATATCAGACTTGTTCAATACAGCTCACAGCATTCTTGTGTAATTGCCGTCAAGCTTTTTCTCCATACGTTTCGTTAGCGTCCATACTGAACAAGTCCTGGAGGCAACACCCTACAAAACAGCAGCTGAATGGCCACCTACCACTCATCACGAAAATTCTCCAAGTTAAACGAACCAGATATAGGGGGAAAATGCTAGAGAAGTAAGGACGAACTCATAAGTGATGTACTCGTGTGGAGCCCTTTACATGGACGAGGAAAGGTTGGACGACCAGCAAGAACCTATCTACAACAGCTCTGTGCTGATACAGGATGTAGCCTGGAAGAACTTTCGGGAGTGATAGACGATATAGATGGGTGGCGAAAGAGGGTCAGAGAGATCCGTGCTAGCAGCGCGACATGGAGCACGTTACAATTAAAGGCATATTATGAGAACGAGGTTTTCAGGTTATCCCCAAAGATTATTTCAACGTTCAGCAAGAGGTTATATCCTATTTACCCAACCCCTCCGCTCGGGCAGGATATGACACAAGGTCAATTTTTAAGCGGAGTTTAACAGGTTTGAATTCAGAGTTTTCCTTCTCCTAGACTAGTTGCCTACCCAAGGCTGAAGAACCTAGTCTGTCCTACTATTTACCCATAGCTGGAGGGAGAATAAATGGATTCATACCTTTCCCAAGGGTATTAGTGCTATGTGAAATGCAATCAGTCAAGTCCAGGATTTGAACTCGGGTCGCCGTGTTCATTTCCTACGACGATAACAATTACACCACGGGCACCTCCACCTGTAAGAGGTTATATTATTTGGTTTAATGGCATATCAACCCTTGATGGCTGCTTAATGCCAAATCTTGTTTGTACACACACACGATTTTTAAGCGAATAATTTATAGTTAACTTTATTTTTAAACGATCAAAAGCTCATTTGTTTACACAGAGTTAAATGGTTTCAAGTATTGCGATTTAACAATGGTAATTATAATTATAATAATGAATATAATAATCTCTAGTAATTTGTGCTGTTGGTATAGTCACCAAAGGATTGGTAAAAGGACTTGGAAATAAGAGGACAAGTGGAGACCATCCAAACTACAGCATTGGTGAGATCAGCCAGAATACCGAGAAGAGTCTTGGAGAATTGAGGAGACTTGTTGTCACTCAAACTCCAGTTAACGCTGAGGTGAAAAAAAATCTCTCAGAGTAATATAATAATCTCTAGTAAAAGAGTGAATAGTTCTATTTAATCCATTGATGGGACCCTAACAGGTACTATCATTCTGGGTCAGAGTGGACCTGGGAGTAATCGTAATGAAGTTGTACCACACATTCCCAAAATTCAAAAAATGTGGAACGCTTCACGAATTTGTGTGTTATTCTAGTGTAGGGGGCTATGCTGATTTTCTCTGTATCGTTCCATTTATTTTTTTTTTGTTTTGTTTTTTGTATATGTATCTCTGAAATTGCTATGTTCAGTAATAGAAAAGAGCAAAGAAAACGAAAAGAAACATTAGAAATAAAAGAAAAAAGAAATAAGCAAACAAACAAGTGATTATTTACCAGTTGCTAGTGCCAAGTTGAAAGAATCCGTCCACTGTTCTATGCAATCCAACCATTTTTCGCTTAAATCTGCAAAAAATGAAGAACGAAGGCATTTAATAAACCTGTTCATAATATTTTTAATATTTTAAACGAGTTCTTTATTCCTTTTTCTTAATTGAGTTTCTTTCGTAATCTGCTTCTAAATTTCTGAATTTGTGGGGTGAAATGAAAAGATAAAATGGAAATTAGATTAATGTGTGTGTGTGTGTGTGTGTGTGTGTGTGTGTGTGTGTGTGTGTATGAGTGTGTTTCTACGTGTGTAGGTATTTATTCGGCTCACCACGAGGCTAAAATGTGACAAGATTTCGTTTAATGTTATTAAACCGAGAAAAGAAAATAAGAGCTATATAATTGGAACGATTGGCATTCCTTATTACAATGCTATGATAACCACATAGTTGGAACGTTCACCAATATTTTTCCTAAAAAGCTATCTGACGAAGCTCTTACAGAGCTAAACGTGACAATGAATATATGAACACTCCATTAAATTGGGTTATATATATATATATATATATATATATATATATATATCCTACATGCGTGTGTGTGTCTTTGGTATTAATGTGTGTTTTATGTATGCGTATATCATGTATTGTTAAATACCCTACCTATGAACATTAATGGGTATGTTCAATTCCTCATAAATACACTGGACACTATTGTGAGGGGGGTTAAAGTATCCTAACTGCCTTTGGTGGTGGTGTTTCACTCGGTCGAGGCTGCTTGACGTGAGTCCCGGGGAAGCCCAGCATTCACGTCATGTGGCCGACTCTCCTCGAGCCTCAGTGGGCCGTCGACCAAGGATCAAACCCTCCTCGGAGGGACTCGTTTATCGCCTGAGTCACCTCTTTGTAGGGGAATGCCGATGGGGACCCGAAGCATTTTTAGAGCGGCCGGGCGTGTCTTGGCCCACCTTAAAAAAGGCTTTGTGCCAAACTCGTTCGGTTGGTGGGGACGTTCGGCAAATAGGGTAAATATACAAAGTAGTTATCACTAGCGGCGGTTACCTTATTCACGCCACTGGCAAGTATTGTATTTTGTTTATGGTATAAAGATTTCAAACCTCCGTTTTGGTTATTTCTCATTCTACCTTTTGGGTAGGTTACAACATATAAAATTTGGCCGTTTGTTATATGGATGTTTTGATTGTATAGTGCAAATATTTAACTGACAAAAATTGTATTTGTTTAAAAATTATTTAAAATTAAGTTAATATTTAGAAAAGCTAAATAAGAACAAGAAAAAAAGTTATCTTTTTGTCTTGTGTCTGCAATCCAAATTTTCAGTTCTTGCCCTGCGTTTCCCAGTCGGCTGGGGCTGTAGAATACACCGACTGCACCTCTGCAGGGTGGTAAGAACTCCACCCCATGACTGACCAGGACATGACACTAAACAACCTGATAGTGAGGTTCCAGAGATGCCCAGGCTTTGGGGAATGCGGATCACCCTTTCATTGCCACCACTCTCAGGTCCACTCTGGTCCGGAATGGTAACACCTGATAGTTCTATTTAACCAATAGATAAGGCCCTAACTGCATACTTATGCTTAACTGAATTGTTTGAATTGGAACTGTTGGACTAAACTGAATAGCTTGAAATAGAAATGTTTTTGACGTTTAAACTGTACGTACATTTAAACTGCGCGCTTTTGCTAAACTGTATTGTTTGAAATGGAACCGTTTTTGACATTGAAACTGTACTTACACTAAACTGAATTGTTTAATATAGAACTTCTGTACTTATACTAAACTGAATTAGCAGAATTAGAACTGTTTGAATAAACTGAATAGCTTGAATTAGAAATGTTTTTAACAATTAAACTGTGTACCCATGCTGAACAGAATTGTTTGAAATAGAACTGATTATTTGTATAAAAATGGATTTGGCGTTAAATAACCTACAAAGGTTGATATGCCATAAAATCCTACCGATTTTACCCTGCGCAAACGTAATACTTTAACTAGTATTTAGAACAAAGGAGAATGCATTTCATTAAAACGTTTATCATATTTCTTAATTCAGCTTTGTTTGTAATCTTCTAAATTTCTGGTTTCCGTGGACCGAATTGAAAAGATAAAATGTAAATTAGGTTAATTTTTTAGATTAGATATTGGAAATGAAGTTTGTACTTATTGCTAAATTGAAAATAACATTTTAATCAGGAGATCTACCACTTTACAACTTGGGCGCCATTAACCGAATCAAGAGCTATTAAAATATTTTCTTTTTGTTATCTTCGAAATTTTCTTTAATTTGATTGTTGATTTAGCGAAGCAAAAACAAAATTAAATAGCTGATACTATCAGATCAGTGTGTGTTTTATCTGCTACCACACCAGCCAGGAAGCACGGAGTCTCGGTACGAACGAAAACTGACTTTGCGTTTTTAGCAATAAACTTAATTAAAACTGGGCCATTGGTCTAATGAGTAAAGTGTTCGCCAATGGGTTCAATCCCAGATAGAGTCATACCAAGGACTCAAAAAATGGAACTTGATGCTGCCTTACTTAGCACTCAGTATTATAAGGTTTGGATCAAGGGTAAAGTGGAGCAATCCTGGGAATGGAGTGGCGCCCTCTCCTACACCTCGGTGTAGTAGTTATTGAAAAGGAAGCCTTCGGGTCACCCTTGATTTTAGTTGAGAGAGAGAGAGAGGTAGAGAGAGAGAGAGAGATTTAGAAATTCTTATATGAAACAAAGTAGAGTTACATATCCAGGAGTCCTCTTCTGAATATGGAAGGATATTTTCTGACGGTTTTACATTTTCAAAAGATTGCAAAATAGTTAGATTTTATGATTTCTATATTCAAAATTTTTTAATTCAGTTAATAAACTAAAAAAAAAAATTATTGAATGATTCAATCAAGTTAGTTTAAAGTATATCTTATGAAGCCAGAATGTTCAATTATTAAATAAAACTGTTTTCCATCCTATTTGTTATTAGTTCATTTACTGCTAAATAAAATCAAGGAAAAAAAGAAAACCCAAGGTGAACATCCTCTAAGAGAGCTAATTCACTAATTTCTGCCAGGGATAATAGATATTCTTATTCTTATTTCTGTTTACTTTTAAACAGTTGAGACTTCATCACCTGATCAAAATTTAGTTTAGCGCCATTTCATGTAATTAGTATTTCGGTATTTGTCGTTCGTCCCACCGACTGGACGAGTGTGGCACAAGACCTTTTAGGTTGGTCCGGGCGCAGGGCCGAAGATCAGACACGCCAGCGGCTCCACAAATTCTTAGGGTCCGTCGGCATTCCCCTAAAAAGGGGCAAATCAGGCGCTAGGCGATAAACCAAGGAGGGTTGGAGCTTGGGTGAACGGCCCCCTGTGACTCGAGGATGCCGGTTTTGGCGTGCCCGATATGAATGCCAGGTTACCGGAATCCATGTCAGACGGTTTCGACCGACTGCCAGCAGAGCAAGGACACACCCGACCAGATCCGTGTATCAAGCCGACCGAGGTGTATCCTATCACAACGATGGGAGGAATTCGTGTTTTGCCTCATGGCTACTTAGTGACATTGATTTTGATTTGAAAAAAAAATCTTTGAGTTCCAATAATTCAGAACTAAAGTTCCAAATTCCACGTTCTAGAATTCATTACAACCATAGGCCCTTTTTGCTATTTCTCAATTTATTTGTGTTTCAGTCAAGTTTGTTTTATACTTGAAAATGTACCTCAATTTTTTCTTTTCTATCTTGTTCTATTTGTTATGCGATAATTTTTGTATTGAATAATGTTTTGTTTTCCATAGGTAGTACTGCCTACTCATTTTTTTTTAAATGAACGGCTGTTAAATTACTTTTTTTAAAGTTATATATATATATATATATGAGAATTAATTTTTATCTATTGCGGATTTTTTTTCCTCATCGTGGTAGTTTTTTTTTTTTTTTGTGTGTGTTGTTTCTTCTTTCACTACGTTTCGGCCAAATTTCACCTCTGGCCTTCTCCAGGTGATTTTACCGCGACCTCGGATAGGAATGCTGAGTCTTGTAACCGTATCCCCAGTAATTACTGCTTTCCATAGTTGTTGTCTATCGTACCACGTTTTTGACCAAGTAAACCTCTGGCCGGCTTGGGTAGGATTTGAAACCGCTATCTTCTGATAATGCTCACCTGGAACCGTAGAGACTCAACGCCTCTATCCGCTGCGCCACGGGCCCTGATATATATATATATATATATATATATATATATATATATATATATATATATATAGACTGCTTCTCTGCAGACGGGTTATAACCTTCAAGGAGTGTCTTAAGTATGACAAATCTGATGGTAAGGTTCCAGTGATACAGAAGCTTTGGGGAGTACAGAGTACTTTCACTCCCAAGTCCACTCTGGCCCGGAGTGGTAGCATCCTGATTGTTTGAAATAGATTGGTCTAATGAGTAGAGTGTTCGCCAATGGTCCGGGAGACCGGGGTTCAATCTCAGGTTGAGTCATACCAAAGACTAAAAAAAAAAAAAAAAATGGTACTTGATGCCGCCTTGCTTACACTCAGCATTATAAGGTAGGGATCAAGGGTAAAGTGGAGCAATACAGGAAAAGGAGTAGCGCCCTTCTCTACACCTCGGTGTAGTAGCTATTGAAAAGGGAGCCGTCTGGTCACCCTCGATTAAGGTCCCCAACTTTACTTATGTTTAAAAACGGATTTGGCATTAAATAACCTACAATGGTTGATGTGCCAATAAAACGAAACGCATATAAGACAAAGCGTCACGTAAGTACACGGAGGTAAATAAAATTTAATGACAATACAAATACTTCAAATTTTTTATTGTCATACAAAGAATTATTTATCTATACCCGTGGTGTAATGGTTATCGTCGTAGGAAATGTACACGGCGACACGAGTTCAAATCCTGGACGAGACTGATTGCATTTCACATAGCACTAATACCCTTGGGAAAGGTATGAATCCAATTATTCTCCCTCCAGCTATGGGCAAATAGTAGGGCAGACTAGGTTCTTCAGCCTTGGTGAGGCAACTAGTCTTGGAGATGGAAAACTAAATTCAAACCTGTTAAACTGCGCTTAAAAATTGACCTTGTGTCATATTCTGCCCGAGCGGAGGGGTTGGTAAATATGGATCTATACACATACAAAAGATTAACTATTAAGATATACATACAATTTTTGATTTTAATGGCATCTCAACTCCTCTGGATTTTTTTTTTTTATGATTCGAGGTTCGTCGACTGCGTAGATTGTACATTTATAGTTACATTTTTTGTGCAATTACGTAAGTTTTTTTGCCAACAGTTATATGGTATCAAGTAATCCGATCTAATCCAAACAATCTGCAAATAGATCTATTTAATCCATTGATATGATCCTAACAAGCACTAACACTCCAGGTTTGAGTGGACCTGGGAGTAAGGTTAATGAAAGGGTTCTCCACTCTCTCCAGATCCGAAGACACACTGTTAGATAGGTATACAAAGAATTTCTGGGTAAAGACGCACGAGAGAGGGAGAGAGAGAGAGAGAAAGAGAGAGAGAGAGAGAGAATGTGAGAGTGAGGTACAAAAGGGAAGAGAGAAGAGCAATAGAATCGGCTGCACTAGCACATTGTAAAATAATCAACTGCAATTCAAGTTTTGACCTTTTACTAAGCATAGATGAGTACTTCAGCTATCTTTTTTTTTAAGTCACGGGGCAAATAAAAAAACTTATTTCATCTAAGACCTCCCGTCACAGAGCAATGTTAACTTATTCCGATAAATGTATTAAAAAAGTCAATCAGCTTAAAAAAAAAAAAAAAGCAAAAAAAAAAAAAAAAAAAAGCAGTTGCGCAATGCCCGTCAATTTTTACCTTAATCAGCTTTGTCTCATTGCTAAAATGATAAAAAGACCCAGAGCACAAAGACCTTAATTCTTAACGCAGCCATTTTTACTGAAACACTCACAGTATCAAAATTAAAGCCGTTACTAAAAAGAAATATAATGTTCATGCGAGCTGCACAAAATTGATTACGCAAAGAAAATGTCTAATTACCATAATTCTATCCTTAAAGAAAAGCTTAATTAGTTTTCTGTGTAATGAGTTTGTAATTTCAGAACGAGATGTTTGCATTCTTTGTTTTTGCTTTTAGAAGAAAAAATAAACAAAGTTATATTCGTAATTGTAATCGCTCTGTTGGACCATTTTAATTGGGCAACAATGAAAAGAAACCTCTAGATTTTATTTAGACATCAATATTTGCCCAAACACATTTTAATGTTACTGCCAATAAATGAAACATACAAAGACAAATTCAACCTGAATTCTTATAGAAAAGACAAAAGAAAGTTCTTCTGAATTAAAAGGTTCAGTAGTTACTAGGGACTAAACAGTGGTAGAATCTCCTTGTTAAAATACTTTTGAGCAGTATTCCAATAAATATAAAAGCTGTCTTAGTTTCTGAGATGAAAAGTTGTTATTAACATCATTTAAACATTTTGAATATTGTCTTTATTTTGGTAATATATTCACAACGTTTTTGGCTGTTCTATCTTCCGGGCTTCTTTAATCCTAGTAATCGGGTTCAGTGTTTTTTTTTAAAAAAAGGTGACATTACCGGAAAGAACAAACTAATAAAAGTCTACTCGTATGGACTGCATTAAGGTTTTGGTTGGAAATTCCCTGAAATTTATGGGTTCCTACAAAAGACGCCTGAAGACGCTTTTAACTCCAGAGATGAGTTATTTTTTTCTGTTTAATGGCTTGTCAACCTTCGTATGTTATTTAATGCCAAAGCGATCCTTGTAGAACTGAAGTGGCACTATTCAATCCATAGCTAGCTGGGAGAGGATAAAGGAGCTCGTACATTTACCAGGGGGGGTTACATCGAAAGTGAACGTTTAGCCAATCAAGAGTTCGTATTATTAGTACAACCTTAGTTTGAACTCGCTCACTACGATGTCTCAGTTCAGCACATTAGTTGCTACGCTACGGGAAACCCCAAGATGAGGACAATAGGCAGAGATTAGGAAGTAGTATCCGTCCTTTTCCCAGAAATTTTGATTGATTTTATACTTGTTCAAATACTTCTCAGAAGTCCTTAATATGACCTTTTTATAGAGAGTACTGTTAGTAATTATTTGAAAAAGTACAAAAGCATTTTTACGGAATGGTTTAGTTTCTTTGTTTAATAGCACATCAACCTTTGTAGGTTATTTAATGCCAAAGCTATTCTCTAAGAAGAATAGTAGTGGTTCTATTTAACCCATAGCTGGGAGGATAAGGGGCGTCTCTGGTGGTGTAATGGTTAGCAAGCTCGACTAGCAAACCTACACGAGTGAGTTCGAGTCTCATTGGGTGCCCCTTTCGTATGGCCTTGTGCCACATCTAAGCAAGAAGCTTAGTAAATTTCCATAGCTGGGAGGATAAGGGGGTTCATACCTTTCCCAAGGGTATTAGTGAACGTAATAGCACGACTGGAGTACGAACTCGCTTACTACGATTCTGCAGTCCATCGCTTTAACCATTACACCACGAGGACACCCCCCTTTTTTATCGAAGATTGTATTCATGCTATTATACGAGGAGGATTCAGGTTATCTTACTTGTTTGGCAACAATAACAACGTAAGTTTGCCTTTTCTTTGATTTCTTTGATCCTTGTGGCGTAATCGCTAACGAGCTGTATTGCGGACTCGTAGTAAGCGAGTTCGAGCCCCAGTCGCGCTATTACATTAACTTTCGAACTAATATCCTTGGGAAAGATATAATCTTTCTAATCCTCCCTCCCAGCCACCAGCTATGGGTTAAATAGTATTACTTCTGATCTTCTCTTAGGATGGCTTAGGCATTAAATAACCCACGAGGACTGGCACGTCATTAAATCAACAAATCAGACAAACCCAATCTGAACAAGATTTTTGAAGGATGGAACCCCTAACACAAAACAAACCCCAAACAAACAAAAAACAAAAACTGCATCACAAAAAATGTATATTTATATATAAATTTTTTTTTCTATTTCTAACCATTATAATAAAGTGTTTGTTCAAATAATTACGATTGGTTTTAGCAGTATGTCAACTCGTCTAAGGTTATTTTAGAAATTATGTACATCATACGTTTATATTTACTTTTCAGTACAATTGTTTTTTGGATGTTTTCACACAGTCACAAAATGTGAAGGGGTGCTCGAGTGGAAATAGTTATTGTTGTCGGAAATAGATACAGCGACCCAAGTTCAAATCCTGGATGAGGCTGTTTGCATTCCACATAACGCTACACTTGGGAAAGGCATAAATCCAACTATTCTCCCTATAGTTGAAGTCAACTTGTAGGGCAGACTGGGATCTTTAACCTTGGTATGGCAACCGGTCTAAGAGAAGGAAAACTGAATTCAAACCTTTTATACCTTGCATAAAAGTTGACCTTGTGTCACATCCTGCTCATGGTGGGGAGGTTGGGTAAATATAGACGGCATCAAGTATTTCTGTCCAATACAGTTTGGACACAGTTTCATGGTTGGTTGGTTGGGTTTTATGACATATCAACCTTTGTAGGTTATTTAACGCCAAATCCGTTTTTATGTAAATCACTTCTATTTCAAACGATTCAGTTTAGCATGAGTATACAGTTTGTGAAAAAATATGTCTATTCCAAGCTATTCAGTTTAGTCAAGCAGTTCTAATTCAGCTAATTCATTTTAGTATAAGTAAAGATTTTGTTTACACACAATCAAAAGTCAAAACAGTTCTATATTAAACAATTCAGTTTAGTGTAAGTATAGTTTGAATAAGGACGCAGTTTAAATGTAAGTACGGTTTAATTGTGAAAAACATTTTTTCAAGCTATTCAGTTTAGTCAAACAATTCAGTTTTGCATAAGTATGCCGTTAGTTCCATTTAACCCATAGTTAGGGCCCTATCAGGTGCTAACAGAGTGGACTTGGGAGCAATGGTAATGAAGGGGTACTCCGCATTCCCCTAAAACCCCAGCATTACTGGAACCTCACCATCAGATTGTTTAGTGTCATATCTAGAACACTGATTTGGTGGGGTGTCTTACTCCTCTGCAGAGGTGCAGTCTGTGTATTCTACAGCGGTTTTATAGTTTCAAGTATTCCTATCTCATACCAATAATTATATGGTTTCAACTTATTATTTCTATCTAATAATAGTCATTTGTTTCCACACAGTTGTATGGTTTGGTTTGGTTTCTTTGTTTAATGGCATATCAACTCTTTTTAGGTTATTTTATGCCAAAGCCATTCTCCTAGATGAACAGTAGTGGTACTATTTAACCCATAGCTGGGAGGATAAGGGGGTTCATACCTTTCCCAAAGGTATTTGCCTGAAAGTGAACGTAATAGCGCGACTGGAGTACGAACTCGCGTACTACGATTCCGCAGTCCATCGCTTTAACCATTACACCACAGTTGTATGGTTTCAAGTAATTAATAACAATACTTAGTAAACAATCATAGCCTCAATTAACTATTCTTAATATCAATAGCTTATAGTTATATGATCCTAAGTATTTCTATCTAATACAAACAATTTTCACTGTATATGGTTTCAGGTATTCTTACCTGATATTAATAATTTATAAACATATCTATTTGATCCATAGATGGAACACTAATACGTACAACCACTTTGAGTCAGAGTGGACCTGTAAATTATGACAATGAAATGGTACTCCACGCTTCCCAGATACAGTTTAGTGTCATACCTAGTACAACACCTTTTTTGGGAAGGAACTTTATTCCTCAGCAAGGGATACAGTCGGTGTATTCTTTGTCTCACCGACAGAGCGGTCAAATAATTGTGAACCGTACAATGTAATATATAATTTATAAAAAGGCCACTTGCATTCTGGATTCATTTATGTTTCTTGGAAGAGCCAAGATTAAATTGGTTTGGAGTCCTTTTTACAGCCTTCAAACAAACAAAATTGTTCAAACTTTAAAATGTCACTAAAATATCAAACTTTCAACTTTGAACCAGTGGAACGGATATGCAATCATGTCTGCGGGTATTTTAGTTGAAGCCGAATTGGAATCGGTAAAAAGACAAGCAGAGAAAATGGTTATAATAGCACACTATTCCTCGCTAAATGTTCCAGGTTTCAAGTTTCCAGAAAAAAAAAGTTATCAAGTGCTAAGCTATTTTGGGGAAGCTCAGATGTAAGGCAATCCAAAATGGCCGTCGTGAAAAGGCCGAGCAAAACGTGCGTGTGTGTCTGTAGAGATAGTTCTTATCTAGATCTGTTAAATAGAATTTAGGGAAAATGGTCTTAGTTTAAATGTATTCAGGTATACACTATTGCATATATCTAACAATTTTTTAAAAACAGTTTCATTCTATATCAAAGATAGCAAAATTTGTAATTTGGGCATCTCCACTTTTTACTCTCTTAAAAAAAAAAAAAAAACTTTGAAAAATCTTCGCACAAAACAATTACGCCATTGATACAATATCTTTACATTAATCACATTCTGTTCAGAAATTCAGATAGTTACCAAAAATGCCCTCTTAACTCCTTGTTAATATTTTTTCTGAAATCATCCAATTCAATCATAAAATTTTCTATACTCTTGTTGTTTTTGATCTGAGTAAGCAATTTGTTCCAAAAAGATGTTACTCGGGCAAAACAATACAATGGGTTAGTAAACAGTTGAAGAAATATTGAAAAAAATCTCTACCCTAAAATTCCATTAATTATTTTCTTTGTATGAAATATATGTACATATTGGGCCCATTGAGGGAATACCAACAGGTACTACGACTCCTGTGTGGACCTAGGAGTAATGGTAACAAAGGAGTAATTCCATACACTTCAGAGCTCTAAAACAGGAACCAAATCACTGGATACAGTTTCAAGTCACACTACAGCCAGCTTTTTAGGAGGGTAAGGTACAGGTGTCTTAGTTCTGTACAGGTGATATTGTCGGCGTTTTAAATTACCGTATTTGACGGCATATAAGGCGCACCTCTTTTACTAAAAATATCTTTTAAAATTTCCTTGCGTCTTATATGCCACATATAGGTTTAAAATTCGCTATAGTCGAGTCGTCCGAAATTAGTTACCTGACAACTCTTATTAGCTTAGACTTTATAGAAACTTTAATAAACCTATTGTCTTTATTTAAAAGATTAAAAGTGTTATTGATAATATTCATTAAATTAATTTCATCACATTATTTGTATTTTGTTTCACTAAAAATTTTTCTTGATTTGCCCGGATGAAATTAGGGTGCGTCTTATATGCCGTCAAATACGGTTATTATAATTGGTTTAAGTAAAGGTTATTTGAATTAAGATTTTTCCTTCTCCAAGACAGATTGCCCATATAAAGCGAAAGACTACAGTCTGCTCGATTACAACCAATGATTGGTTAGTTTAGCTTATATATCCACTCTTGTGGATTTTTTTAATGCCAAATACTATATATATATATATATATATATATATATATATATATATATATATATATATATATATATAATGTCAATGTTAATATTTGTGGCCAACCTTATTTTTAAACGAATAATTCAGTTTGTTTTGGTTTTATGGCATATCAACCATTGTAGGTCATTCAACACCAAATCCCTTTTTGTACATAGATATGATTTCTGAACACATTTTGTAGATAACATTTTTAAACTAGCCTGAGCTCATTTTTCCAGAGAGTTAAATGGTTTGATATACAGTCCAGTGATCAAACATTTCTATTTCAAACAATTCAGTTTAGCATACGTGCAGTTTTTGTTTACACACAGTTAATTAGAATCAATCGTTTGTTTACAAACAGTTAATATAAAAACAGTTCTATATCAAATAATTCTGTTTAGCGTAAGTACACAGTTGAGTTTTATTTTACCCAGAGATAGGACCCTATCAGGTGCTATCAATTCGCGCTAGAGTGTACCTTGGAGCGATAGTAATGAAGAGGTACTCTGCATTCCCTAAAGCTCCAGTATTACTGATGCCTCACCATCAGATTGTTTAGTGTCATATCGAGGGCACTCGGTAGCGGAGTCTCACCCCCCCCCTGCAGAGATGCAGTCAGTATATTCCGCTGCTCCAGGCGACGGCGCTAGGAGTTGTCAGAGCTCATTTATTTGCAGCACACAGTTAAATGATTTAAGGTATTCCTATCCAACACTAATAATTCTATTTAAGGCAAATCTTTTGTTTGCAGACAGTTAAATGGTTTCAATTATTGCTATTTAACCTGAGAAATTAATAAAAAATTAAAATATTCCTATATCATATAAATAATTTGCACACAGTTGCATGGCTCTAAGTGATTATTAAAATCTATTCATTGTAAATGATTGAACAGTTCTATTTGACCAGCGGATGAGACTATTAGGTGCCAAAACTCTGGGTTAGAGTGAACCTGATAGTAACGGCAACGAAGGGGCACTCCACAATCCCCAAAGATCCAGGTCTCGAGCCCCACCCGCCATCAGATGAAGTTTCGTGTCATACTTAGGACATTCATCGTGAAGGAGGGATTTTATCACTCTGGTGAGGTGCAGTCAGTTTATTTTACCACCTCAACCAACAGAACTCGCCCTGCCGGCTGGGGCTGTAGAATACACCGACTGCTTCTCTTCAGAGGGGTAAGACCGCCCCACCACCAACGAGTGTCCTGAATATGACACCAAACAATCTGATGGTGAGGTTCCAGCAATGCTGGAGCTTTGGGGAATGCGGAGTACCCCTTCATTGCCATCGCTCCCAGGTCCACTCTGGCCCGGAGTGGTAGCACCTGATGAGGGTCCTATCTATGGGTTAAATAGAACTAAATCATCCTTCTGTCACTATACTGATTTTTGTATTTAAACTGCGTATTTGTGCTAAACTGAATTGTTTAAAATAGAACTTTTTTGACATTGGAACTACGTACTTGTGCTGAACGGAATTGCTCGAAATAGAACTGTTTTTGACGTCTAAACTGTGTACTTATGCTGAACTGAATTATCTGAAATAAAACTGTTTGACATTTAACTCTGTATTGCCCAGTTAAATAGAACAGATTATTTACATAAAAATGGATTTGGCGTTAAATAACCTACAAAGGTTGATATGCCATAAAACCCAACAAACAAACAAAATCAACCGACAGAACGGTACTACCGATGTAAAACTTTGTAAGTGTGTTGAACAGCAAGCGGACAATCTTGAAGAAAATTAATATTTCATAATGTTCATTTTTGTCTTGGTAAATACAACTTCAGACTCGATACTTTTTGAACACACCTCGTTTGTATAGGAAGAAATTAATGCTGAAAATAATGAAAATACCAACGAGTTTTTATTATCACCCTTTTAATATCTTAAGAATTAATTAACTACAACGAACGCAAGTTATTGAATATGAGGCTTAGAATAATAATTTGTCTTCAATTAATCGAATAAAACTATTTCGCTCGAGGCCTTTAAACCGGTAATGAGTGCCAGTCTGCATATTGTTATTAAGTGTGCTTTTAAGAATACTAATTGAGTCCCAATCCGACATTCTAACTATTTCTCTTCTTTTCATTACATCGCTAAATGCTAATGAAGAGATCTTTAATCCAATCTCTTAGAAATTTACTAAAAAGGATATTATATACACTAGTAGGTATTATGGCACACATTTCATTATTAGTTTTTCACTGGTTTCATTAACATTTTGTTTTCTCTTTATTCCTATTAAATCAAATCATGTGTTTTAAAATTTCAAGAATCAGAAATATCAAATACTCTTTCCACGAGAGAGTAAAAATTATTTACTGAAGTGACAGAAGATAAATTGGGTAGTTGATTTTTTTTTTTTTTTTTTTAACAAGCAGTTATATGGTTTTAATAACTATTCCAATTTAATAGTAAGCATAAAACACCACAAGGTGTCAAAGGTTACTCTGTCAAAGTAAAAATAGATAAGACGCAACAAAAAAAGCAGATATCGATGATGTGGTGATGGAGACAAAACGATCAACTGCATAAGCGAATGCAGTAAATTAATGCGAAGAGAGTAAAAGACTTGACAACTGGATGGGGAGTGTTATTCACTGGAAATTGTGCAAGAAGTTTAAGCTTGACCATATGAATAAATGGTATATGCACAACCTAGAATCCGTCCGGGAAAATGAGACGCACAAACTCCTCTGGGATTTTGTGATACAAACGGATCACCTTATCCCAACCGGACGACCAACTCCAGAAATAGTAACCCCCCCCCAAAAAAAAAACCAGCCGAATAGTGAACTTTGCTATCCTGGAGGATAAAATTTCAAGAATCAGAAATATCAAATACTATTTCTGCGAGAGAGTAAAAATTATTTACTGAAGTGACAGTTGATGAATTGGGTAGTTCTGGGTGGTTTTGTTTCGGGAGTGGGTATTCCTAAAAGCGAAACGATTATCATTGTCGGCAATGGAATCTGGGACCAGAGTTTAAATAGCAGACGAGGTTGTTGGTGTTTCCCCTTGCGCTAATGCTCATTGGCCAAAAATAAAGGCATCTCTTCTCTTCCTTAGGCATGGGCAAATAGGATATGCTGGGTTCTTTAACCTTCGTACTGTAGCCCGTCTAAGAAAAGGTAACCAGAACTCAAACCAAATGTCATCATCATGTCGTACCACAGGCACGGATATCCCTGACCCTCTCTCGCAACTTCTCCCTATCGTTCATCGCCTCTGGCAGGTCTTCAGGGCTACATCCCGTATCCTCACACATCTGCTGAATGTATGTTCGAGCTGGTCGTCCTGCTTTTGCCCGGCCATATGTGGGGATCCATTGGAGTACATCACTTTTGAGCTCGTCCCTGCTTCTCCAGCAGTGTCCCGCGTGTTTGGTTCGTGTAACTTGGATAGTTTTCGTGATGGGAGGCAGGTGGCCGTATAGTTGGTGCTTTGTGGGATGTTGCTGCCAGGACTTGTTCTTATGTAATATACCGCTCATGGCGGAGGGATAGGCTAAATACACACACACACACACATATATATATATATATATATTATATTCTCTTCAGCTGAGAACGATATGTTCTACATTTGATGGCTACCTCTGCACAACAATCATTTCTTGCTGCAGTCCTACTAATGCTAGTGAAGAAACGATCACCACCACCAGCTATCTTCCCTTATCCGACACTTTCCAAAACACAATGTTCTTATCGGTGGAGACATGAATGTTCATAATGGCAAAAACGGAAATAATAAATACTACCTGCATAACTCACCCAACAAAAATGGTAAATCCCTAGCACAGCTGTTTCGGTAACTGGCTTGTATGCCTAAATATTAAATTTTAAAAAATCGGAAACTATATACTTACTCCTACACAAATAGGTCTAAATGACAGCTAGATTATAGACTTATAAGCAAGTGAAGGATAAACAGCGGTTTGGACTGTATGTATTTCAATGTATTTAAATTAACTTGGGGAAATATATATATATATATATATATATACACACACACGTGTTTGTGTGTGTGTGTCTTTTCAAGCACTACTCTTTTCGTGAAGGAGTATCTTCCCATCTGAGGTGCCCGTGGTGTAGTCGTTATCGCCGTAGGAAATGAACACGGCGATACGAGTTCAAATCCTGGACGATACTGATTGCATTTCACATAGCACTAATACCCTTGGGAAAGGTATGAATCCAATTATTCTCCCTCCAGCTATGGGTAAATAGTTGGGCAGACTAGGTTCTTCTCCTATGAGGCATAGGAGAAGGAAAACTCTGAAATCAAACCTGTTAAACTCCGCTTAAGAAATTGACCTTGTGTCATATCCTGCCCGAGCGGAGGGGTTGGTAAATATGAATATAGGGTGACTGTAAGAAATAAGTCTGATACTCTTAAGGAGACATTTGAAACACTCCGAATGACGAATACAGCCGACATAGAAGCAGCAGCTGAGTCCATGGGAGTCAATCGCTGTTAGGGAAAAACGAAATAACAGGAAAATATCCTTACTCAATAAAAGAAACCCAATAAACGCTTATGCGCAGAAACTTAAAGCCCAGAAAGAACTAACACATACCAAAAATAACAAGTCGAGTACACTCAAATCAATAAAATAAAAAACTTAAGATTGACAGTCACAATTAGCATGGCAGAAAGAAAATAAAGTGAGCGGAACGAAAAGTTGCAAGCCAAGAGGAAAGACATAAGTGGAAAGAACATTTCAAGAATCTGCTTGGAAACCCTCCTAAAAAGTGATAAATAACTAACTAGACATCAAACTTGGACGCTTTACTGAGGAAGAAGTTGAAGTTATGCGGAAAATAAAAGCAGAAAACCTGGCTTTGATAAAATACCTCTTTCAATATGGAAAACTAGAAAATTTGACAACACTTCTTCGATTATGTAATGCTGGAGATAAACAAAATACAACAAAGAAATGGACGAAACGCTGCACCCTCCCTTGAACCAAGAAAGGTGACCTCTGCTGGCAGACCCGAAGGCTCCCTTTTCAATAGGTATAGGGGGCGCTACTCCTTTGCCTGGATTTCTCCACTTACTCTTGATCCATACCTTATAATGCCGAAGATTTAGCAAAGCAGCATCAAGTACCTTTTTTTTTTGAGTCTTTGGTATGATGATCAGGGATTGAACCCTCGTCTCCCGGACCATGAGAGAACACTACCACTGTGCTGGCATATATAAGGGCTGATAAAAAAGACAAACCAAACTTCTTCATCCCTCATGCAAGAATTCTTTTTCATCAAGCTGGTGCACCTTGCTCTTACTATGAAAAACAACCCAAAAGTGGTTTGAGGACAAAACAATAAAAGATCTACACTGACCGATTCAGAAAATAGATTTAAAGCCAACTGAGAATACATGGATTCATATTCACGCAAAATGGTTGGAAGGAAATATGCAAATACACATCAACTACAAGAAGCTGTCTAGCAGGATAGGTAGGTAGGTGCAATACTGATATTTTTCCGATTTTCAGAAGCTTTCTACACGTATGGCCAACAGAATTCAATGCATAGGCTCCTCATAGTGTTAAAATGGTCAACGTGAGATACAAGCAGGTCACTTATTTGATTCTCACTAGGTGACCCACACTTCTGGCTTTGTGTTAAACTTAGCCAAACTTAGTAAATGACAGCAGATTTGAATGTCTTTATAGTTTGGAAGGTCATGCATTTAAACGATTTCCTGATTTTTTTTTTTTTTGCTTTATTATGAAATAATGGTATTCGAAAATTGACTTGAATTAGAGCTCCGATAGTTAACAATACAAAATAGAATCAATTCAGAAAGAAAAACATGTCTAAAAATGAATTATTCCTAAACCGGTTGATTGGTTTTCCGGCATATGAACCTCTGTTGAGTCATTTAATGCCAAAGATTGATTTTGTTTTTTAACAAGCAGTTATATGGTTTTAATAATTATTCCTATTTAATAATAAGCATAAAACACCACAAGGATAAACTGTCAAAGTAAAAATTGATAAGACGCAACAAAAAAGCAGATATCGATGATGTGGTGATGGAGACAAAACGATTAGACGCATAAGCGAATGCAGCGAATTAGCGCTGAGAGGGTAAAAGACTTGACAACTGGATGGGGTATGTTATTCACAGGAAATTGTGCAAGAAGTTTAAGCTTGACCATACGAACAAATGGTATATGCACAACATAGAATCCGTCCGGGAAAATGAGACGCACAAACTCCTCAGAGATTTTATGAGACAAACGGATCACCTAATCCCAGCCGGACGACCAGATCAAGAGAAAAACAAAAAAGAACAGCCGAATTGTTTAGTTTGGTTTAGTTTTTGTTTAATGGCATATCAACCTTTGTAGGTTTTTTAATGCCATTGCTATTCTCCTAGAAGAACAGTAATGGTACTACTTAACCCATAGCTGGGAGGATAAGAGGGTTCATACCTTTCCCAAGGGTATTTGCCAGAAAGTGAACGTAATAGCGCGACTGGAGTACGAACTCACTTACAACGATTCCGCAGTCCATCGCTTTAACCATTACACCACGAGGACACCCACCAGCCGAACTGTGAACTTTGCTATCCCGGCAGACCACAGGTAAAACTGAAAGAAAGCGAAAAGAGAAAATTTCCTAGACTTTGCTAGAGAATTTAAAAACTATAGAACATAAAAATGATGGTGGTATAAATTGTAATTGGCGCGCAGAGTAGAGTCACCAATGGTTTGACACAGGGACCGGAGGACTTGGAAATAAGAGAACAAGGGGAGGCCATTCAAACTACAGCACTATAAAGATAGGCCAGAATACTGAGTAGAGTCCTGGGGATTTGAAGAAACTTGATTTCGCTCAAACTCCAGTAAGAAACTATATAAAAACGCAGGTGTGAAAAACTCTCAATAGCAAAATAATGAGTGGGAATGATATCCGCTAAGAATTGTGCAAGAGATTAAAATTTGACGTTCCAAACAAATGGTATACGCACAAGCCAGAATTCGTCTTAGAAAACGAGACTCACAAAATCCTCTGAGAGTGAGTATAAACGGATCACCGAATTCCGGACAGAAGACCAAATCTAGAGTTACTTAAGAAAAAAAAAAGCACTTTTTATCTTATGGATTTTGTTGTTCCAGTGAACGACTGAGAGAAACTAAAAGAAATTGAAATGATAAATATGTGGATCTTACCAAAGAGCAGAAAAATCTGTGGAATACGAGAGTGACGATAATACAAATTCTAGTTAGTGTACTCTGAACGGTTCCCAAAGGTCTGAAAAAGAGACAGAAAAAAAATTGGAAATCACAGGAAGAATAAAGACCATCCTGACCACAGCACTGTTAAAAATCAACAAGAATACGTAAGAGAAGTCTGGAGACTTGGTATTTCTCAGACTTCAGTGAAAAAACAACTGTTAGAACAGGCGGGAAAAACTTAGGTGGAGATGGTAATGATAATTACAGAATTACGATCGGCTAAAATACTGAGAAGAGTCCTGGAGATCTGAGGAGTTTTGCTGCCTTTCATATTAATGTGAAAGATCACCATCGAATGATAATAATAATCAAAACCACACAAAATTCTCCGAGATCTTAAGATGCAAACAAATCCTTTAAAATCAGCTAGAAGACCAAACCCAGCGAAAAGAGAACCTGCCGTATGGTGGACTTTGCCGTTTCTGCGGACCGCAGACGGAAAAAAAAAAAAAACCCCAAAGAAAGCGAAAAGAGAGATAACTACTTGAACCTTGCTAGAGAACTAAGGTGTGGAACATGGGAGTGACGGTGATACTTGTTGTAAATGGCACGCTTAACACGGTCCCCCAAAATATGGAAAAGGGGGCTAGAAGAGATGGAAATCAGAAGAATCAGGACCATCCAAACAACAACATTGTTAGTAGCAGCCAGAATACTGAGAAGAATCCTAGCAACCTGAAATTTTCTGACACTCACACCAGTTTTCAGCTGTTAAATTAAAGAAATTCCTTAACGCTGGTGTGATAACTCCCAAAGAGTCTAATAATTGCCAACAAGCAGAGATTCAGTTAAGTATACTTAATAATTTTCAGTTATATAGTTTCAAGTATTATCAAATAATAATTTGTAAAAAAAATCAAATCGTTACAAGTATTCCTTTTTAATTCCAATGATTTGGACTGTTATAAGTTAAGTAATACAAATAAATTATATGGTGTCTTGTACTCCTATGTAATACAAATAAATTTTATCATGGCTTCAAGTAGTCCAATCAAATACTAATAATTTACAATACTTTATATGTATAAGTATTTAGTAACAAGACAAATTAGTTGTCTTGCCCTGTTACATTAAGAAATGAGTAAAACAGATGAGTGGACGAGAATATTGATAAGTTCCAAAAACTTTAATGTCAGCTTGAGAGAAAACCCTATACTGTGAGTCAAAGGAAGGAAAGCAGTTGTTGATGTTAGAGCAGGAATTAAGCATCCAACTTGAAGCTTCGATAACCAGTTGGTCTAGAAGGAATGAATAAAGGAATGATCTTCCAGAGAAAACAATGGTCCAATAATTGGATGCGCTCTCATGTTGATCTTGGTCTGTTCTGCTGCTAGAATGTGTGAGGAGGAGAGTGAGAGCGCGTTTTCACAGCCTTTTATATTGCTCGGGAAAGTCATCCGAGCAGAATGGCATAAATCATCCACATTGGACGAAAATACAAATCGAAATTTCAACGGCCAAAATAATTCCCGCGCGAGACAATAAATTTGAAATTATTTCTTTCTGCTTCAAGTAATTACTCCTCTCAAATACAAATAATTTGCATACAGTTAAATAATTAAGGATTATTCAATCATTTTAAACCAATAACCATTAATTAATTTTGTGGAGGTGCCCGTGGTGTAATGTTATCGTCGTAGGAAATGGACACGGCGACACGAGTTCAAATCCTGGACCAGGCTAATTGAATTTTACATAGCACTAATATCCTTGGGAAAAGTATGAATCCAATTATTCTCCCTCCAGCTATGGGTAAATAGGAGGATAGACAGGGTTCTTCAGCCTTTGTGAGGTAACTAGTCTAGGAGAAGGAAAACTGAATTCAAACCTGTTAAACTCCGCTTAAAAATTGACCTTGTGTCATATCCTGCCCGAGCAGAGGGGTTGGGTAAACATGATAACCATTAATTACATCGTTACAATCTTAAGAGTCTATTTATTAATGCATTTCATAATCATTTTTATCTTAAACAGATTTATTTTACCCATAGATAGGATCCTAACTTGTAATACCACACTGATTCAGATTAGATCTTGGAGTAAAGGTAATATTGAGGTGACCCCCTACGCCTTAGAACTGGAACCTCACTATCAGGTACCGTTTATTGTCCTATCCAGAGCACGCCTAATCCTGATTTTAAAAAAGTATTAAGTATGAACGTGTTTGATTCCAGTTTTGTCTTTTGTATTCTTGATTAGGAATTTCTTTAATTTAACAGCTGAAAAGTGCATAAGCAAAAGGCATTGTGATCAAAAGAAAGGGAATTGATAACAAAAAAAATAAGATAATAATCACAACTGATATTGTGTGACAATACTACATAAGAGAAACCCGAAATACAAAAGTAGCGCCTATGAAAGGAGATATGGTTGTATTTTTCTTTGGAGACCTTATGAATATAAAATGACACCCATAAATAAATGCACCCCAACGATTAAAAAAAAAGCTTTCTTCTAAACCAAAAGATACGTGGATTTTATAATTTCTTCTTGAACAATATACAATCAAAACGGATATTAAAACCGTACATACTCGTGAAATGAATGACTTTTGAAGACTATTTTTTCACCTCAAAACGAGATTTGTTTTTGAAGCTTGCCTTGTTTCTAGGGTTAACTTTGCAGTGATTTCAATTCAAAGTGTCCCTGTATAGCCTAAACTTAAATGGTTGGTTGGTTGGTTTTTATGGCATATCAACCTTTGTAGGTTATTCAACACCAATCCAAATGATCAGTTCTATTTCAAACAATTCAGTTTAGCATGAGTACACAGTTTAATTGTCAAAAACATTTCTATTTCAAGCTATTCAAGTTTAGTCAAACAGTTCTAATTCGGCTAATTCAGTTTAATATAAGTACAGATTCCGCCTACACACAGCTAGATGTCAAAGCAGTTCTATATTAAACAATTCAGCTTTGTGTAAGAGGAGTTTCAATGTCAAAAACAGTTCCATGTTAAACAATTCAGTTTAGCATAAGCACGCAGGTTAAATGTAAGTACACAGTTTATTTGTCAAAAACATTTATTTCAAGCTATTCAGTTTAGTCAAACAGTTCTATTTCAAACAATTCAGTTTAGCATGAGTACGCAGTTAGTTCTATTTAACCCATAGATAGGGCCCTATCAGGTGCTACCATTCCGGACTAGTGTGGACCTGGGAGCAATGGCAATGAAGGGGTGCTCCGCAATCTCCAAAAGACCAGTATTACTGGAGCCTCAACATCAGATCGTTTAGTGTCATATCCAGTACTCTCATTGGGTAGGGGTTCTTACCCATCTGCAGAGGTGCAATCGGTGTATTTTACAGTCGCAGCCGACTAGGCAAAAACTTAAAGACTATTAATTAAGATAAGGATTTTACTTAAAAACTGTAACACCTGTGTATATGTTCAAATATCACAAAGGGCGACTCTCGTAGCTAATGTGCTGGACTGTGACATCTTAGTAACCGAGTTCGAACTCTAGTCGCGCTATTACACTCACTTTCGGACAATACCTTTGGGTGTCCTCGTGGTGTAATGGTTAAAGCGATGAACTGCGGAATCGTAGTACGCGAGTTCGTACTCCAGTCGCGCTATTATGTTCACTTTCGGGCAAATACCCTTGGGAAAGGTATGAACCCCCTTATTCTCCCTCCAGCTATGGGTAAATAGTAGGACGGACTAGGTTCTTCAGCCTTGTTGAGGCAACTAGTCTAGGAGAAGGAAAACTCTGAATTCAAAACCTGTTAAACTCCGCTTAAAAAATTGACCTTGTGTCATATCCTGCCCGAGCGGAGGGGTTGGTAAATAGTACCTTTGAATAGATATATGAATTCTCTTATCTCCTAGCTTAGACGAACCAGACATGCAGGACACTGCTGGAGAAGCAGGGACGAACTCATAAGAGATGTACTCTTATGGACCCCCACACATGGCCGTGCAAAAGCAGGACGACCAGCACGAACATACATTCAGCAGCTATGTGAGGATACAGGATGTTGTCCTGAAGACCTGCCTTGGGCGATGAACGATAGGGAGGAGTGGCGAGAGAGGGTCAGGGATATCC